>VXBA01005714.1:261933-301735 GCA_013399895.1 Serilophus lunatus | reverse complement strand
CGGGGCGCGACCCCCCCCCTCCTCACCTCGGGGGTTTTAGTTTGTTTTTAGGTTCGTTTTTATTTTTAATTCTATTTTTCAGTCCCAGCGGCCTTTGGGAGGGGCGTGTGTTGGTGCTTGGGATCGCTTTTAAAGGGCTGTGTTGTGGCGNCTTAAGTGCTGAGAAAATACCAGGAATTATTTCCATTTTCAACAGGCCGAGGGTGTTGCAGATGCACAGCCCGACTTTAGGAGTTGCAGATGTTTCCTTAATTAAGAAAAGACAGGTTTTATGGTAATTGGGAGCTCTTGCATAATTCCAGCATGTTTTGGGAGACACAAGGTCACAGGAAATCGTGTTGTGGGACCTTGGAGTGATCATGGATTAGAAATAGGAATATTATTGGAGTGATACCTTTAGGAAAAGGCAGCTTGGTTGGGAATTGCTCCTAAATCTGTTTGTCTTGCCTGGTTCTCAGAGGTGCTGTTTGACCCCAACCTCAAACCCAGGGTTTTATTGGGAAGAACCAAAACTTTGGAGACATTTTCCTTTACAAACCCGGGGTGAGGGTGAAGTGACTGGGCAGAATCCCAGAGATAATCTTGAAATATGAAATCTTTAACCCTCTGAGCCCCGAGTTTGGATTCCTGGGCTCTGGGAAGGCCCTTGGAGGGAGTTGGAACTTCCTGGGAATCCCCAGGGCTCTGAAATTTGCTGGGGGATGGAAATGAGTGTCAGCCTTGAAATGTGGGGCCAGCAGGAGAATTCCAGGGAATCCTGGAAGGGTTTGGGCTGGAAAGGGAGGTAAAGCCCCTCCAAACCATCCCAGCCTGGCCTGGGGCACTTCCAGGGATGGGGGAGCCACAAATTCCCAGGAAAAGCTGGGCCAGACCCTCCCACCAGGAATTCCTTCCCAGTATCCCACCAATCCATGTGGAACAGTTCTCCCTTGTCCTGTCACTCCACCCCTGGAAATTGTCTCTCTCCCTCTTCCCATGGATTTTTCTCCTTGGAGAAAAATACCTGAGCTGTTCCCTGGGTGGGAGCTGAGGAGTGTTGGGGGATTTGGGGCTGAAAAAAAAACACCCCAGAATTGTGAGTTCTGGGAGGAACTGGGGCTAGGCTGGGGGGGGTTCTCACCTCATTTTTCCTGCAACCCTCTGCTGTCCAATGGGATGAGGGAAGGAGGGAGCACCTCCTGATCCCCATCACTGGTTAATTGTGCTAATTAATTGTGCCCCAGCTGCCTCAGCCATTGGAGGGCTTTTGGGAAGCCTCAACTCTTGGAGCACAGCAGGGAAATGCCAGAGTTTGTTCCTTCAAGAAAAGCTGATGGTCCCTCTTGATCCAGAAATTAGGGATTTGTTTTTGTGGTTTGTTGGGGTTTTTTTTTCATTAAATGAGAATCAGTTTTAGGAGAAATCCATTAAAGAGCAGCTCTGAGATTCCTGCTGGTGCTTTTCTGGGCTCTCATCCCTTGATTTCCTGGAAAAAAAACTTCCCAGTTTTGCAGAGGGAACATCCCTTGGGATGCTCCTGGAGGAGCTCCTGCCACGTCCTTCTCCCAGCTCTGATCCCTGCAGGGAAAATCTGGGAAAGGCTGAGGATTCTGCTGGTTCAGGTGCTTCCAAACTAGGATTTTGTGCTCCTTGGGAGGGCAGGAGATTCCATGGAAAGGAACAAAACAGGGCTGGTGCCCTTTGGAATGAAACCAGTGTGGGTTCCCAGCTCCAGGATGGCCCAGGCTGAGCTCAGCAGGTGGATGTTGCAGGAAGATTTTCCTGGTCTTGGTGGGGAAAAAAAAGGAATTTTAGGGTGGTTGGAAGGGGGAGGGAATTCCCAGAGCTCAGTGGGTGGTGCAACAGCAAAGCCAGGATTTTGGAAAGGACCCTTTTGGGGTTTCCCAGGTTTGGGGTGGGATGGTGCTGCCCCAAACCTTTGAGAGTTGGCTCAGATTTGCTTTGAAGGAGAGAAGTGGATTCGAGGACCAGGCTGGGGTTCCTTCAGAGTGACCACAAGGAGCTGAACACAAATCAAGGAATAAAACTCAACTCTCCAGCAGTGCAGTTTGTAGGAATCAGCAAACAGCCAAATATTCAGAGCCTGGGGGTTGCAGTGTCACTGCTGGCAGAGCTGGGGTTGTAATTCCCAGTTTGACCTGGAAATCCAACTTTGGAGCATTTTCTGCTTCAGAGAGGATTTGTGCCTCGTTTTTTGGGTGTTGTCACAAAACCTGAACTCGAGTTGCTCTCATTAATTGTTAATTAATTCCTTTCCTGACTCACCACTCCTTGTGCTCTGCAGGTTTGTGCCTCTGTTTGGGGCTGATTTCAGCCTCACTCCTCTTCTGCCCTCAGCTCTGGGGGTGAGTTTGATCCCCTTCAGACCCAGGGCTTGGGGGATGTTCTCTCCCAACAGCGGCTCCTCTCCTTTTCCCTCTCAGTCAAACCTTAACCTGTGGCTCCTTTGCTCTTTGCTGCTCCCACTGCCACAATCCTTCAGCAAATTAAGGCACAAATTTCTTTCTGAGGGTTCAGAGCTCATCATTAATTCCAACCCAGAGATGTTTTCTGTCCCCCCCTGCAGGAACCTGAAGAGCCACTTGCCAGCTTTGGTTTTCAGGGCTGCAAACACTCCAAATTAGGGCCAAATTTGGGGGCTGTTGGCTCAGAACTGAGGGAGTGAGGGGGGGTCAGGGCTGGGATTGAGCAGCCAGACATTGATTTAATCCCTGTAACCTCAGAGAGACTTTTCCTGGAGCTGGCACTTACATAATGGGGTGGCTTCTCAAACCTGGGGCTTTGCAGGAGTTAAAAGGCAAACCCAGGCACAGTTCCCTCCCTCCAACTGCTTGGCTTTGAGTTTGGCCCCCTCCAAACCCCTGGTGCCCCTGCTCAAAAAAAAAATGGCTCTAAATGATGTCTGGGATGTTCTTTCCTGTTTTTTTTTTTTCCCTTTATTCCCTCAAACCATATTAATTTCTGGACTTTACATCAATTTAGTGGCTTGTGAACCTTTGCAGGGCAGTGGTTTTTCCAGAGCTCTGCTGGAACAAAGACATTTTAAGGATCTTAAGAGAGAATTGTATAATCTTATTACAAGTGCTCCTGTTTAAATCACTTCCTTGGACTTTAAGAACAGTCTGGCAGCAGCTCTTTCTTGGTTGGACTTTTTATCAGGTGCAATTTATTCCCCTTTGTGGTTCTGGTGGACTTTTTTTCTTCCCCTGATTGTGCACCTTGGGTTGGCAAAGCTCTTCCTTTCTCCAACTCCACTGGGACTCAGTTTACTGGGAGGGAATTTCTCACTGGTGGGAGGGTTTGTCCAGTCCACAAATCAGATTTTTTGGGGACCAAACCCTCTCAACATCTCCTCTCTCCAGGTCTCATATTCCTCAGGGAAAGGTGGTTTTTTTTCCAAGTGATTTCCTCTGCTGACACAGAGCCAGCAGAGTCCCTCCAGCAGGATTCCTGGGGGCAGGAATTCTGTCCCCAGGAGTGTGGGGAGCAGCACCTCAATTCTTGTCTCATTCTGCTGATGGTGATTTCTTTATTTTTCCTTTCAGTAATGAGGATTTCTTCAGCCAAATCTGTTGACCCAGTTGCTGCTGAAGCTGCTTTTCTCCTGACTCTGGACAGGGCTGAGCCCTGTGGCAGCAGCAGGAAGGACAGAGAGGTTTGCTGGGAGCTCTGGAACCAGCCCCCATTGAGGAGCACTTGGGGTTTGCACTGGTTTAACTGGAAAGGAAAGCAGTTCTGACTGAGGGAAAAAACCCCAAACCCAACCCAGGACTTCAATGGGTTGAATTATTCATTTAATTATTAATCAGGGACCCCCCCCCCCCCCTCCTGGTAATGTCTGTCTGGAGATTCCTGAGCCATGAATTACCAGCAGTGCTCAACCTTTCAAGTTCCCCTGCCCAGGTATTGAATTCTTTGATAAAAACTTCCTCCAGTGATCACTGAACAGCATCAACTCCCCCCTGTCCTGTTCCCTCAGGGAATATTTGCCTCCTGAGCCCCTCCTGCCCCCTGGCAGGGCTGGCATTGATTCTCTTGCTGCTGGAAGGGATGTTTCCCTCTCCTTTTCAGGGCCTGGAATGTTTGTTACCAGTTGAGAATCCAGGAGGTTCGACTTTGCCTTTAGTTCAGAAGAGATTCTCAGAAAGCAGAGCTACTGCTGGAATGCCCTGGGATCCCAGGAATTCCCTTAGAGCTCAGGAATCCAGGGTTCAGGTTGGCATTTTGGTTGGCATTTTACAAACCAGAGCTCCTGGAAGGCACAAATCCCTCCCTGCTGCTCAGGAGAACAGGAATTCCTGCCTTGGCATTGCCCAAGCCTTGGGTTTCCTCCTTTTTCAGCCAAACAGCTGCTTTCTGAAGAGTTTCTTGGTGCTTTTGGGACTCCTGGGAAAGGTATTTCTGTTTGTGTGTTTGCTGGGAATAAGGAAGGAAAACACAGGAATGTTTGGAATAAGTTGGACTTTCAGAATTCTTAACTGGGAGAGAAGCAGAAAAGCAAATTCACTTTGAAACTGGTTTCTTGCAGAGGAGCACAGAGGGAAATATTACAAATTTCCAGCTCACTGCTCCCTTTGGGAAGCACTGGAACAGCCTGGAATGTTTGGCTCCTGTTGGGAATCATCTTCTTTTGCTGCTCTTCAAAAAAACCAACCCTGGCATTGCCATTTTGGGGGCTTTGTGCCAACCAGGAGTGTCTGGGGAGGGTTAATTTGCCATCAGCTTGAAAAATTCCACCATGGAGAGGTGGAGATGTGGGATATGCCTGGATAGAATGTTGTATTATAATATTATAGTGCCTTTCCTGTCCCTGGAAAAGCTGATTTTTAGTTTTATTTTTATTTTAAGAAGGGTTTTTTTTAACTCAGAAAATAAACTTTAAGGGAGGAGGAGAATCTGTGCTTATTTTATTGTTTATTTCTTGTTTAGCCTTTCTAGAAGGGCCTGAGAGGAGCTGCCAGGGCTTCCTGTTGTCTCACAAATTCCAAATTCAGGGCTGACAAAAGGGCAAGGTGGGGGTTCCTGAGGTGTTTGAAGGGAGAATTCCAAGCCCATCCAATGCCACGAGCTTTGTGCTGCCACCAAACAGCTGGGCTTTTATCCAACCCTTTTTTTAATACTAAAATCCAGAGAATTTGGCCTTTTCCCCTTCCATGGGGATGAAACAGATGTAAAGCAGAGTTACATCCTTTCTCCTCTTGGGTTTCACTTGGTTTGGATGAAACCAAGGGGGAAAAAAACCCCAAAACCCTCTCTGATTCCAACCCAGATCTTTGGGAGTTCAGAGTGGGGAGAAAAGAGGAGTTGATTCCCAATGGAAGAGGGAGGCTTCAGCCACTGATGGTAACCCAGGAAAGCCACAAAAAATGATGTAAAAAACCAGCCTTTGAAGCCAAACAGGAAAGATTTGCTGGTGTGGGAGGGGAGGACCTGCAGCCACTTGTGTGGAGAGAGGGGTGGTTCCCTTTCCTGGCTTTGGAAACCCTCAGGAGGGATTTAAGAAGGTTTTTTCTTTTTCTTACTCAGAAAAAAAAGCCAACTTCTGAAGAAAGAGGAGGAGAATCTTATTTTTTTTTGTTTCATTGTTGTTTTCTTGTTTCAGTTTAGACTTTGTGGAAGGGCCTGAGAGGAGCTGCTTGGAGTTAATTGGAGGAGAATCCTTAGAAGGGGGAGTGCAAACACAGGAGTTCCTTCACTGCAGGATCATTCTGGTTGTGTTATTGAGGCTGATTTATTTTCTTGGAAGAGCCAATTCCTTTTCCTCTCTGTGCTCTGGGAACAGGAGCTCAATCCTTGGGCTCCAAGGGGAAGGTTTCTTCCCATCCTTTTCCAGGGCTCATCCATGGGATTTTTTGGTTGTTCCTGTGACTTGAGAATTCTTTTGTCTCCAGACTGGGCTGGTTTTGGTGGAACTTCTCACTGTCAGGATGAAAAGGTTTGTCCTTCTGTAAATAGAAAACTCAGAGCTGAGTGTGGGACACAGTTTGGTCTGTGCAGGTTTGTGGGGCTTTTTTAATCTTTGCCAATTAAAAATTCAATTTAAGGCTTCATAGATTTACCCTGGACATTCACAAGCAGGGAAAAGCCAGAAAGAAAAATCAATCAAAGCCTCTTACAAGATGATTTCCAGGGGGAACAACCTCATTCCTGAGCTCCTTCCTGTTCCCTGATGGATCTTCCTGGGCTGGGATTTCCTCTGGGCATTTGGACTGCATGGAAAACTCTTGGGGGAAAAAAATCTAAAAATTAGGAAATGGAGTGAGGGAGGTTTTGAGCCACTGTTGGGAAAATGTTTTTAGTGTTTGGGAATCTCAGGAGTGTTGTGTCCTGCCAGGATCTCTGGGATCCCCAGAGTTTGGGATCAAAGCTGGGGGGGCAAAACATGTTCTGTGCCAGGAAATGCCCTTTAATGAGGGAACAGGCCCAGATGCTTTTGAGTAACAAGGTTTTGTCATCCTCTGAAAGAAGCAACTTCCCTCCCACTCAAATAATTCTGTCTCAAAATCCAGGAGAGATAAAAGTGGAGGGAGGGTTTTGCTGCTGGAGGAGAGATTGAGGAAACTTGAGCTGAGAATGTGGGATTCACTGGCACCTTCCAGGCAGAGTTTTGTGCCCAGTTCCTCAGAAAACAACAAAATAATAATAAACCAGTAACAACTCTTTGTATTTGGGAATAAGGGTGATTCTCATTTGTGCCTGACTGAAGGAATTGGGGGGTTTTAAGGAGCATAATGGGGAAAAAACTTGATGATTTCTTAAAAATCTCTTGCAGTGATCCACTCCCAGCAAAGCTGAACTTTCAGAAGTTGAGCAAAGTGACTTTTTCTTGTGTTATTCAGGATTCTGGAGTTCCCAGTGGAAATCCAGGCTGGAACTCCTCTGGAATTGCTTTTATCTTACACTGCACAGTTCTGATGGGAAAGAGGGAGAAGAGGCAGGGTTGGGAAAAGATTTTGGAAACTGTGTGAGATGTGGGATGTGAAAAGGTGGAACATCTGTGGCAGGACAGAGCTCAGGGGAGGTTTGTTCCTCCTTCTGGGGCTGCCCCAGAGCAGGAGGAACCTGTCACTGCCACCTCTGACTTGAGCAGGGACACCTCCCACCATCCCAGGGATCCCAACCTGCCCTTGGACACTCCAGGAGCAGCCACAGCTCCTCTGGGAATTCCATCCCAGGGCCTCCCCTCCCAGAATTTTTCCCTCCTCTCCAATTCCCTGAGCAGATGTGGCTTTAATTGCTGAGGGTTAAAGTGCTCTGATGTTGGGACAGCTGAATTCAGTGTTGTATTGGCTTCCCAGGCTTCCCAAGTCCAGTGGGGTGAGGGAAAGCACTTGGGATTCTGTGCCCTGGGTGGGCCTTGGTGGATGGAAATGGGATTTTAACCCAGGCTCTGCTTTCTGGACAGGCTTGGGGTTGGGGCTGGCAGGCTCACATGGAATTAAATGGGGAAAAAAGGAGTGTTTTGGGTGTGTGGACAGGTGGGGTTGAAGAAGTGAGCGGTTTGGAGGTGTGGGCACCTCTGTCTGAGCATCCTGAGCAATCCTCCTCCTCAGAAATTCATGGCAGAATGTGAAAATATCAATTAGTGGTTGTAACATGGAGAGTTAAACTGGTTTGTTCCCCCCTCTCATCTCTGCCATGGTGAGCATTTGCCTTTGGCCTGTTGGGTGTATTAATGAACTCACTGGGTAATTAACTCTGAGGGGCAGGTTCCTTCCCAAAACCTGAGCACAGGTTTAGGTAAATCTGAACTTTAAAAATTGCATTTTTATGTGGAAACACTGGGGCTCGAAGGGTGGAGCTGCCATTTTGTGGCTCTGCAGGGGTTTGGGTTTGGTTCTTTGCCCTGATCCAGCTGATCTGGGAGGGTCTGGGCAGGGTCCTGTCACCCACCAACAGCCTGAAGGACAAGGCTGGACTTCCCTAATTAGTGACAAGTTCCAAGACACAGCTATGATGAGGAATATCACAATGGAAATCTGGGAGGAAATGTCTCCTGTTGTCCTTAATTCAGTTGAAAACACTATTCAAGTCTCTGGTAAAGTGAATTTCTTGCAGAGGGTTCCCTTTCAGTCAAGGCACATGTGGAGTGAGGGCTTTTCCTCCTCATTTTGGGAGAATAACTTGGGAGAACAAATTCCTCTGGAGACTCTGGGGAAGGGATTGGGATTAATCTGCATTTCGAATTTTCTGCCCCAGTGCACAATATTCAGTGGGACCCTGCACATTCTGTTACCCAGAACTTGCTGGATGGAGAACTCCAACCTCCAGGTGGCCCTGGGGTGACACTTGACCCGGGCAGGGCTTCTTTTTAAAGCCTCTAGTCCTAAAATTAGATCCCAGAGCAGGTCGGATTTGGCTCCTCCCTGGTGATCCCAGAGCCTGTCCCCTCTCCCTGCCCTGCTGAGCCCCTTCCCAGGCTGGCAGGAATTCCAGCAGCTGGAATGGTGCAGGGCAGAGCTGGGGATGTGCCATTCCTGCCCCTCACCTCCCTCTCAGGGCACTCTGAGCTCAAACCCTGGGGATTGAAGGTAGGAAAAGGTGCTGTGGAGGAAAACTGAGCAGATTTGTGGCTGTAAATCTCTCTTTTTTTGTGCCTCACTGTCCATTCCAGCTGCAGCTCCTTCTCCCTGGGAGTCTGAGGCAAGGCTGGAAAAGCAGAGCAGGATCTGACCTTGGACCATGAATATGCATCAATCTGAAGGGAATTATCTCCCAGCATTAACTCTTGAAATAAAGAAATCACTTGGCCACCTGCTGGCTGTGAAAGCTGACCTTGTTCTCTCGTTTGTAAAAGGCAGTGGAAAGCTTCCAAAACTTGGGATTTTGCCCCATTTCCTTTTCTCAGAAATGACACTGAAGAAGGCAAACATTTAAGCTGTGAAAAATGGCACTGAAACCTTTCCTCTGGAGCTCAAGCCCTGCTCTCCAAACCCTTGGCCAGGCTGTGTTTGGGAGCCATTCCCTAAATAATCCTGGAGGTTGAGGAGGGGCATTGATGGTGTTTCAGAGGCCCATGAATTGCTGTTCTCTCAGCTCAGAAATGTGGCACTTGTTGGGTTTTGTGGCCAGGGCCAAACTGCTGCTCCTCCCTGTGCCCTCCCCTCCAAGTGGCCACAATGGACAGTTAGTTGCCCCTTTTCCTGTTTGGATTTGGGAGCAGTGGGTTTGTGGCACTTGGATTTTATATCAATAAAATATATTTTATTTTATATCATAAATCCCCTCTGGACAGCCAGAATTCTTTATGAAGAGGGTAGAAAAAAAATCTGAGAAAGAAGGAGCTAAATTTGAAGAGTGGATTCAACAGAAGTTGGGATTTTGTTGTGGATTATTCTCCTGGGTTTTATATCAAGGGTTGTGCTCAGGTTTGTTTTTTTTTTTCTCAAGGGTTTCTGACCCATTTGTGGAAAATGAGACTCCCAGTGGCTTTGGGTTTGTGCACCTAATGCCAAGAAAAGTGGGATATAGATCAGGGGGACTGAATTAATCACTGTTTTCCAAACCTCACCTTTTATGTTTCTTACAGTTTCTAACTGTATATAATTATCTGTAGTCCTGTTCATTAAAATTTTATGCAAATGTCTGGTGAACTTCATCTGTTCCATGTTAATTTTCACCCTTGCAGTGAAAAGCTTTCCATGTATTTCTGGTCCCTGCTCAGCTGGGCTGTGTCTGCAGTGACCTCCAGGCATTTTATCAGAGCCCAGTTTTGCCATTCCAGGGCTGGGAATGGATTGTTCTGCTCAAAAAACCCATTTCTGGTTTCTCTTGGTGAGGACTGGGTGTCTTGGTTGGATTTCATTCCTGGAGCTGAATCTCTTGTGCAGAAGGTCAGGCAGGAATTCCTTCTCTCTTGGATGTGGAATTCCCTCCACAGGGAAGGTTCAGTCCTTGGCTACAAACCTGGTTCCTTCTCCCATTAAAGATCTGAACCAGAGAAAATGCCTTGGTAGGGAGCAGGACAGAAACTGAGGAGGGATCCCCCAAACTGAGCAGGGCTGGAGCTCCCTTTGACCTCCCCCCTGTCAGGAAGGAGCAGCAGCTTTAATCAGCTGGGCTGATTTCTGCTTTCTTTGCAACCCTGCTGCTCCAAAGGCAAACTCACAGATTTGCTGAAGTTGCAAGTACTTTGTATTTCCCTGTGGTTTGTTGGGAGAAGTTAATTCACTGAGATCTCTGGAAAAAAAAACACAACACACACACACAGAAAGTTGAGTTGTTTTTTAATTGTGTGTCAGAAAGGGTCCCTCTGTTTTGTGCAGTTTGGCTTTTTGATCTTTTCAGTGATAAAAGAGGTGCTTTAAGACTTGGGATCATCAAGGAAAATGCTTCCCCTGGGTGGGGAGGAATGTGGGGAAACAGAACCCAAAAGGCTCCTGGGGAGGTCACAGCCTCTGCCAAGAGAGTCCCCTGGAATATTGGAGCAACTGGGGAATAACAGGGCCCTCAACTTCCCACCCCAGTCACCCTTTGTGCTTTAATGGGTTAAAATAAAGTTGTCTTTGGGTGAGGTGGAAACATCCACCAAGAAAAGGAAAAAAACAAAGCCTTTGTTTTCCTGGCTCAGAGATGTGAAGGTGAGGAACCCCAGTGCTGAGGGGTTTATTCTGTTCCAGAACAACAAGTGAAATACTGAGTTTTCTGAGAGTGAAAATTCTTGTTCTCCCTGAATCCAGTGGGCTCTGAGCTTCCTCTCTGGATGTTTTCCCAAGGCACTCCTCCAGATGCCAAAAATCACCTTCCAAAGCTTCACTCCCAACACCTTCCACTTTGGGATCTTTGCTCCTTGAGTTTCTTCTCCCAGAGCAGGTTCCCAGTTCCCCAGTGGGTGAAGCTGGGATGGAATGGAGGCTCCTCTCTTCCTGGGGCTGTGGTTTGGACCTTGACAACCTCCTGAATCAGCTCCACAAGTGACCCAGGGTTGGATCATTCTCACAAGGAGACTTCAAGCTGGAGGTTTTCACTGTGCTCTGGACTGTGACTGGATTTTGGTGCAAGATTTTATTCTCACAGAATTCAGTCTTGTGTGCTCTGGGAAAGACACACAGAGCAGGAACTGTGGCTCAGAATGGACAAAGTAAATGCATTTGAGGGGGAAAAAAACCCCATTCCCTTCTATATCTGCTGCTGCTGAAAGGTCACCTTGAGTTGGAGTGAGTGGTTCTGGGCCTGGGCATCTCTGTGCTCTGAACTGTCCTGGGGTTGAGGAATTGCTTGGTTCATTTGTGGTAGGTTTTTATTGTTCTCTCAGTCCAGGTTCCTGCAGTAATGGGAGCAGCTGGTAGGGGCTCCTAAACGTGGGATTCCTGGTGTGGTTCCATCTCAGCTCTGGCATTTCTGTCATTGAAAAATTCCAGGTAGCTTTTACTCTGTTGGAAATGAAATCCATGAATTCTTCCTTGGACTTTGGGTTGCATCAGCAGCTTTGTCCTCTTGCTTTTGCTTTGCTCAGGTTTTGAATCTTAAATGTTCTACTATGAGGGGAGCAAGTAATTTTCAAAATCAGGAGGAATTCAGGGGAGAAAATTCCCCAGTTCCTCCAGGAGATGTGTCCCAGGTGGATGTGGATGCCTGGCAGGACCCCCCCAGCCCCCACTGACCGTGTCCTCCTTCCTCCCTCAGGTCCTGACTTTCCTTTTCTCCCGTCATTCCCTTGAGGAGAGGAAATGGTTGTAGTGGAAAGTGTCCCAGCCAAGCCACTGCTCCCCAGCCCGTGCAGCTCCCAGCTGTCCCCAGAGGAGCACTTTTAGCCCTTTTTCTCTCCGTGTCCTGCAACCTGTGAGGGCCACACCAGGGCAAGGAAAGATGACGACCTCGTCCATCCGGCGGCAGATGAAGAACATCGTCAACAACTACTCGGAGGCCGAGATCAAAGTCAGGGAGGCCACTTCCAACGACCCCTGGGGGCCCTCCAGCTCCCTGATGACAGAGATTGCAGATCTGACCTACAACGTGGTGGCCTTCTCCGAGATCATGAGCATGATCTGGAAACGCCTCAACGACCACGGCAAGAACTGGAGGCACGTCTACAAGGCCCTGACCCTGCTGGACTATCTGATCAAAACAGGCTCTGAGAGGGTGGCCCAGCAGTGCAAGGAGAACATTTTTGCCATCCAGACCTTGAAAGATTTCCAGTACATCGACCGGGACGGGAAGGACCAGGGGATCAACGTGAGGGAGAAATCCAAGCAGTTGGTGTCTCTGCTCAAGGACGACGAGCGGCTCAAGACGGAGAGGGCCCAGGCCCTCAAGACCAAAGAGAGGATGGCCCAGGTGGCCACTGGGGTGGGCAGCAACCAGATCACCTTTGGCAGAGGCTCCAGCCAGCCCAACCTGTCCACCAGCTACTCTGAGCAGGAGTATGGCAAGTCTGGAGGGTCCCCAGCATCTTACCATGGCTGTGAGTACCAACACCTCAGAAGTTCCTCTCTCTCTGTCTCCTGAGGGGTTTTGTTTCCTGCTCTGCTGCTGGAGGTGCCTTTGTGGCATTAATTCCTCCCCAGGTGCCTGGTGGGGTGTTTGGGTTGGAGCAGGGTGTGTGTGTTGGCTTCAAGCAATTGAAAAACAGAGTTGTTTCAGTTCCCAAAGGTTGCACTGTCAGAGTGTTTTGGGGGGACCTGCTCCACTGTGTGATGTGATGGGGACATTGTGAATCTTGTGGGGTGTTTTTTGTTCCTGGTTTTAAAAAGGAGTGCTTGGAAATTTGTCCTTTTGGTGAAGGATAACTCATGGAATCACAGGGTTGGAAGGGCCATGAAATCCCATCTCATTTCACCCCCGTGGGCAGGGACACCTCCCACTCTCCCAGGTTGTTCCAACCTGGCCTTGAATTCCAGAAAGAAACGGGAACTCCAGAACGTTTCCTGGCTCATTTTGCTGCTGTTGTGCTTTGGCAACAATGCTGCTCTTTAATTTCCTTCAGTGCTCACTCAGCACTTCCAGCAACGCTTTGAATCTGTGTTTAAATATTTATATTCTCAGGGTTTAGTGTGGAAGCATCTCCACTATCTCCCCTATTTCATTCTTAAAAAAGGGAATACAATGCTGTGGGAAGAACAAATTCCTTCTGCCACTGCCTGGGGGGACTCCCAGGGCTGACTTGGCACCAAATCCTCCTGAGTGTGAGGGAGGAGCTGCTGTGGCTGCAGGGGCAGTGGCTGTGCTCTGACTCTGAGGGCAAATCTTGTCTTTGAAGGGATCTTTGGGGTGGGAGAGGCTGGGGCTGAGCCAGGCTGGGCAATCAGTTGTAGGAATCTCAATTTTTTTTCATGTCTTGAGTCCCAAAGTGCTGCTCAAATTATAAAATACATGAGTGGGGTTTGCAGCCCTGGGCTGTGCAGGGGAAGGCAGGAGGAGGCAGCAGGAAAATCAAATTAAAGCTGTGGAGATGAGCAGGAAAAATGAATTTATTTCCAAAGGGAAACATGCAGGGTGCAAAAAACGTGCTGGAAGGTTTCCAGCTCTTAAGAATGTTTTCTCTTTTCTTCAGCAACAGTTTTACTGTAAAAATCGCATTACATTTGTATTTTCATTGATTAGTGAGAATTTTTAAAGAACATCCCAACGTGTGCTGAGCACACCTTGGGTTGTTTCCCCCCCAGCCCCTGCCTTTCCTCAGTGCTGCAGTTACTGTTGGGCACATTGGGCAGAGCTGTTCCTTGGACTCTCTGACAACTTCCATGGGAGTCTGGCTGTTCTTTGAGTCCAAAGTGTGGCTTTAGAGGCTGCTCCCACTTCCCTGAGTGTCTCCTGTGGCAGCATTGCTTTGGGGGTGAGGGTTTCTTAAGCTTTTTCCCTCCTCCTCCCCCTGAGAAGCTTCAGAAATCTCAGGCTTTTCTTTTTCTTCCTCTGTTTTGGACTCTCCTGGACTTGGATCAGCAAAAACGCAGCTGCCTGTTAGTTTTTAGATGTTGAAATTTTAATAGGTTGGGGTTTTTTTGGTCTGATTTAATTGAGTAAAGCAAAGCAAACCAGCCCCTGACAGAACAGCTGGGCTGAATATCTGTGAGATTGGAAAACTGTGGAGCTTTATCTCAGGAAACCAGGAAGGAGTTTCATGAAATTCCAGACCTTTGATCTGTCACATAAATAGAGGTTTTTTTCTTGATCCTTCTAAATTTGATGAAAAAGTGGCAGAGATTGTTTATTTTTTTAAGGGATACCCTCCTTTTGCTCCAGAAAGATTCAGGAAAGGATGCAGAGGGAATAAATCCTGCTTGGCTCCTTGGGGCTGTGGTGCTGCCCTGGGTGTTCTGGCAGAATTCTCTCCCACTCCTCTGAGCCTTTGAAGGGATCAGAGCCGTTGAGATTTGCAATCCAGAGCAGGAGATTTGCCTCTTCCAAATTCACTCCCACCCTCTGCTAAATATTCCGTGGAAGTTGGGGAGAGTTCAGAGCCTTTTTGCCAACAGGACTAAAGGAAATATTGAGTCTCTCAGTGGTTTTGGCATCAGCACATTTTATTCCTGTTCTTTCCTCATGAGGATTGCAGGTTTTGGGAGTGCATCCCCTCCCTTGGTGGTGTTGGGCCATAAAATCCCATTTTTGGAGCTTTCTTGCAGAAGAAATGAAGGCTGAGCTGCTGGAAGAGCTTGGTGGTTCCTCCAGGAACAGTCACTTCCAGTGGCTTCTGAGGCTGGATGGGGCAAGAGGGACCTAAAAAGTGCAATTTTGGATCAGCCAGTGGCTGGTTTGTGGTTCAGTCTGTTCAGGAGGTTGTTGGAGCTGCAGTGCTCCCACTCCTGCTCCTGAGCAGGGTGAGATTTGGAGCCAATCATTGAATTCTAGGACTTGCTGCTGAGCCAGAAAGGGTTTTCCTAAAGAATTGCTGGTCGCTGGGTCCCAAATTGATCCTGTGTGGAAAAAATGAAAGCAGTCCTGATGGTGTGGTGGGAGAGGATCCCTTGAGTGTGTCCAAGACACTTCAGGAAGGACATTTCTCCCCCTTCCCTTGCAGAGATTCTCATCTCATCTCCACCAGCCCTTCAGAACCTGTGAAATGGTGAAACAGGAGGGTTTTGAATGAGCTCCTTTCTCCCAAAGCTTTGCCTCAATGACTTTGTTGGCCCTGCAGGTCCCTGTGCTTGGATCATTCCAGGGAGCACATTGTGGGATGTAAAACTATTGGTGATTTTTGCTCTTTAATCTCAGAACCTGTATTTGTAAAACTAAAGCTCCTCCCAACCTCCATCTTGTCATCAATTTCTGACACCCTGAGAACAATTGGTTTCATCTTCCAGGGACAGGTGATGTTTGGATTAGGAGCTATTCAGTATTCCATGACAAAGTGCAGAGTAGTTTTTTTATTTAATTTGGAAAATATCAGGTTTTATTTCACCTTCAGGGAATGTTCTGAAACTCAACCTCCTGGGGAGAGGAGGGAATGGCAGGGGGAGATGTGAAACCTATAGGAGCAGGAGCTCCTCGCTCCTTTGTGCCTAAATAATTGTCTTTATTCTTCACATCACTCCCCCACTTGGGAACCCTTCAGCCTCTTGTTCCTGCCCTGGTTTCATCCCCAGCTGCCAGTGCCCACTGAAATGGGATTGTGGATTTATGACTGCCCAGGAAAAAGGAGGGTGGGAAATGCCCAGTTCACAGAGCCCAGTCCTGTTATCCAAAACCAGGATGGGATTTTGGGGTGTCCCTGTGCTGCTCCCCTGGGTCTGGGGGGGCAGGGCCAGCCTGGGGTGGGTTTGGTGCCCTGGTTTCAGTGGCACAGACACAGCTCAGTGTGACCTGATTCCAGCCTGGAACTCAGCTGGTGCAAACAGCCCCTCCCAGCAAGCAGTGGGGAAGGAGGGACTGGAAAGGGCTTTGGGGGATCTTTGCAAATGGCAGGTCTTTGACTTCACCTCCTGAAGATTCTGGGAGCAGTTTTCTTTGGGTGAATTAAGGAGTTTTAGTGTTTCTAGGGGTTATTCCTGTCAAGTTGACACAGTTTTGTGGAGCCTCAGCAAGTTTGTGTTCACTCTTGTCTTGCAGCTTTGTCTCTCCTTTTGCTTGGAGTGGAAAACAAATCTGAGGAATTGCTGGTTTGGGTTTGACATGATGGGAAATCCCTGGAGTCCCTGGTTTGGGTTGGAAGGGACATGAAATCCCATCCCGTCCCAGCCCTGCCCTGGGCAGGGACATCTCCCACTATCCCAGGTTTTTCCAACCTTTCCTTGGACACTTCCAGGGATGGGGCAGCCACAGCTTCTCTGGGCAGCCTGAGCTCAGGATGCTCCTGGTTTTTATTGAACAACCTGTTCTGCATCTCTGCAGGTTGGAACATCCCTGCCCTTCCCTCTGAGTCAGGTTTTCCTCTCCAGCAGTGGATCTGGATCATCCCCCTGCTTGGAGGTGCTGAAGGAATGTGACAAATTCCTGTCAGATGGCACCTGACAACTTCCTTAAATCCTCTCCCCACACATTTCTTTTCTCTGGTGCTCTGAGTGAAGGTGGGAGGTGCCACTGGTGTGTCCAGAGCGTGGCACTGAATTATCCAACAGGGATGGAGGGATCACCTGAGAGGAGGAAACCAAACCAAACCTGATGGGTTTGTTCAGGGTCAAAGGAGTTTCCAAAGAGCAGTTAGAATCCCACCTTGTCACGCTCAGAGATGGTTTTCATTCCCCTCTTGTGCCTGAAAGGTTCTTGAATTCCCAGTGGAAAGGTGGATTTCACAATTCCTCCTGGATTAAGCAGTTTGCATCTGCCTTTGCATCATTTGAGAGGCTTTTTGAACTTGGCCCATCTTCCTTTGAGTGATTTTTCATTGGGAGACCAACAGATGGGATCTCTGCTTGCTCCCCAAGGGAACTGCTTGTGATTTCTTACTTCTTTCCTTGACATTAATCTGATTTTTCAAGTCAGCCTTGGTTTTGTCTACATTTTCTTCCTCAACAAATGTGACTGAGAACTGAATTCTGTTCTCCAGAATTCCACCTGCAAAGAGAAAGCCTGAAAGAAAAAAAAACAAACCCTCCACAAATAACAAAAACAACCCAAGAACCCAGACACAGGCTTCTGAATGAAAAGGCAACTTGATTTTTATCAAGCCCCTGAGTGAACTGTCCTGTGCTGGGGGCTGAGAGATGCTTTGGGTGGCAGCAATCCTGGTCCTGAGGCAACAACTCAGTGCTGGGTCCTGGGAATCCAGCCCTTCCTGCAGGATGAGGACTGAAGTTGCTGGATAAAAACAAGTCAGGTTCCTCCAGGAACAGTGGTTTTGAGTTTTCCCCAGTCCCTTTGGGAACAGTTTGCTGGCAGCTCTTTAGTGGAGGTGGGTTTTTATAACACTGCAGAGGTTGAAATGGAAAAGAGCAACAAGTCCTCGAGTTTGGGTTTTTAAATGAGGCCCCGACTTCAAATTGTCATTTTTTTGTGTGTGAAAAAGAGCTCCAAAGTGCCTTTTGGAGTGAAGGAATGATTTGCTGGAAAGCCTGAAGGTGTAAAGAGACCATCAATTACTCCCTAATTCCTGCTGCAAAACCATTTCTCTCTCCTTATCTCTCCAATCTGTTCATGCTCAATTGACACCATGAGTTTTTGCCCCTTGATCTTCATTAGCTTTTCTCCCTCTGGGGGATTTGCAAGCCTGAGACATGGAACCACCAGAAACTGCTCGATCTTCTTGGAGATAAACACAGCAAACATTCCCTGTGCTCCGTTCTGGTCTGAAAGCATCTGAAGGACTGAGAGCAGGGCTCATCTTTCCCCTGGGCTGGGAATTATCAGCTTTATTGGAGAGCCTGGAAGTGCCTGTTGGAGCAAACAGGCTGAAATGAGTTATTTTATTTGAAGGAGTTAAAAAAAAAAGCAGTAAAATTGAGGTGTGAGCAGCATCTTCAGGGGTTGGTGTGAGAAGCTCAGGGTCAGCACAAGGTGGAGGGACCATCCTGGGGGAGAAACGGATTTGTCCCTTCAGAAACAGAGGGGATGGGATGGAAAGGCCAGTCCTTGTTTCTGGAGAGTCTCATCTTCCCTCAGGCTTTTTGAGATGAGAGAGGAAGTTGCACTTCTTGTTTTGTAATGTCATTTTTGGAGAGACAAAACCGAGAAAGTTCTGACACATTCAAGGAGGTGCTTTTTGCTATTCCAGCCCCACTAAGGCAAAAATTGCCTTTATCCCCCCCAGGAATATTTACAACCCCCCCTAATGCAACCCCTCCCCCTTCATTTTCCAAGGAATATTCTCCCTTCCAACCCCTCTGGCACCGAGCTGTGAAAAGGGGGCGGTTCCAGACGCACCCACGCCCCAAATCCCTTTGTTTTTGTGCTAAATGTCCTGGGTTTTGTCTCCCAACAGCCACATCCCCTCGAGTGTCCTCGGAGCTGGAGCAGGCCCGGCCTCAGACGAGCGGGGAGGAGGAGCTGCAGCTGCAGTTGGCCCTGGCCATGAGCCGGGAGGTGGCCGAGCAGGTCGGTGCCCGTGTAGGTTTGGCCTTTCCTGGTTGAGATTACAAATCCTGCCGGTCGTTTTCTTTTTATTTTCTCTCCCATGGTTTTGCTCCAGGTGGAATTGAGAGGGGGGAGGAGTGAGAAAGGGCGTGTTGGAAGATGTTGTTGTGTTATTTTTTGGGGTTTTGGTTTGGTTGTTTTTTTTTTAAATCTCTTTTTTTTAAAGTCAGATGTTGAGACTAGAGGAAGATGATGGCAGGGACTTTGTGTGGGAGGATGGGAACCAGCACATTACTGGGGATGTTTTCAGTAAGGAAGAGCTGGTCCTGAAAACCTTCATTAATGTCAGTGAATTGTGATTCCAGGGAAGTTTTGCGTGGTCTCTGTGTTTGGTAAGAGTGGCTGGAACAGGAGGGTGACCCCACACAAAGTACCACAACATATAAAGAACCTGGTTTGAAATAACTTGAGTCCTGCTCTGTCACATGGATTTTATTGCTCTTGTAACTCTTTGAGAAGTTCATTCTGATTTTTGAGTAAATGCTGGATGAACAACTGTGGATAAAGTTTGCTGCATGTTAATATATAACATAAATTAAATCTCAGAGTGAAAATTCAAGTCAACCCTGCTGAGAGTCTGCAATATTGGAGAGGCTTCCTGTGACAACTTAGTTTGCATGTCAAGCATTAGAATCTCTGCTTGGAGAGGGAAACCAGCACTCAGTAAACTTTATTATTGAGCAGAAAAGGGAAAGAAAATATAAATCAGAACCTAATCAGTTGAAGTGGCTTGAAAAAATGACAAGGGAAACGCCAGCTGGGGGATTAGTCAAGTTCTAAAAGATGTGATGCAAGCAGAGATGTTTCAAGTGGCTGAATGCACCACAAACAGTGTAATCTACAGATGTTTAAACCTTCAAATTCCATGGAGTTGGCTCCACTGATTCCCTTGGTGTTCCTTAAAACACTCGTGTCAGTGTGGAGGGACAAAAGCCAGGAGATGAAAGCTCAGGTCACTGCATCCTTCAGTGCTGATGTGAGTGCTCAAAATCAGGGTGGTCATTTCAAAATAGCTCCTGTGGGGTTTCCACCTTGCAGCTGAAGGTTGCCAAGAACGTTTCACTTATATTCCCATTAGGAATAAAACAACAGCAGGGATAGATTTCAATCAGCAAACTGGGATTGTGATCCCAGGGCCGGGGAAGAACCTGAGGAAAACTCTCCTTCACGCTCTGGTGCTTTGCCTCAGTGGCAGGCACCAGTCCCCTCCCTCTCAGTGCCAGGGGGGCAGGAGGGCTGCCCAGGCCTCCCCTGGCAGTGTCCTGGCCAGGGCTGGGCTGGCTGGAAGCACAGTGTGTATCACCAGTGTTGGTTTCCTTTGCAGGAGGAGCGCCTCAGACGCGGAGATGATCTGAGATTACAGATGGCTCTGGAGGAGAGTCGCAGAGACACAATTAAAATTCCCAAAAAGAAGGAGGTAGTGCCTTCCACTGAGAAAACTCCTGGTTATGCTGCCCAAAGCTGAAACACAGTAACACAAAATAGCTTAATACTGAGCTCTTTTATGCTTCTGGGATTGCTTTGTTGTGTGGCTTTAAAGCTTCTTCCGCGTGGGTTAAAGTTCAAACTATTTAGTCAATGCAGGTGTGTAAAAAAAGGAAAAAAAACCCCCCAAACAAACAACAATAATAATTGCTCCTTCACTCTTCATGGGTTTGTACTTCAGAGGGATGATGCTCTTGATTAAAGCTCAGCTTCTTCCTGCCCTCAGCACACCACCCTGTTGGACCTGATGGACGCCCTGCCCTCCTCGGCACCCGCCCCCCCCAAAACGGAGCCCTGGGGACCTCCTGCCAACCAGAGCGACCCCTGGGGGGGATCCACAGCTGCAGCTCCTGCCTCTGACCCGTGGCAATCCTTTGGTGAGGAGAAACTGCCAGGAGAGCACTGTTGGATCTCAAAGCTGTTGGTTTTTATGTTGAGCTTGTCCATGTTCCTCAGTGTCGTACCTGTGTGTTGGTCCATTTTGGTTCATTCCCACTCTCTGGAACTGACATTCCCCAACTCATTTCCAAGCAGAAACAAGTGGAAGTTGCACTTTTCTTCAGCAGCTGAGTTCTTGTGTGTGTGTGTGTTTTGAATCTTTAAGAGAAGACAGTGACACTCTTGTTGTCTTTGTACAGCAGAACCCCCTTGGCTCACACTGGGGGGGATGCTCATGTTTCACTGCTGGTTGTGGCCATGCCATGGATTTAGACTCTTTCCAGTGTTTAATCTAAAATTTGGGCAGGGTGTTGTGCTTAGAAAGCCATAGGTCTGAATTCCTACACCTTCAGTTGCTCCTGGAGGAATATGATGGTCAGCACCAAAAGGATTAAGTTGTTTAAATGGAGACCAAAAAGAGCCATTTTTAATACTCACTGTTTCATAGGCTTTTAATACTAAATTTGTGGAATATTTCTGAATTGAAAGATCCAGTGCTCCACATCTTAAAAGTTCAAGGAAGACCATTTTGTGTGTTTGTTTTGTGTGTGTGTGTCTGCCTGTGTAATGTGCTGATTTCTGGGCCAGCCAGAGCCTCTCCAAGGAGTCACTCCTTGGATAAGGAAGTGGAGGGTTCCTCAAAGTCCCTGTTACGCTTGGAATTGGATCTGGATCTAGTTTTTGTTGGATTTTTTCCCTTTTTTAAGAGACAAATGGAAGCTTTTCCATGAGCAGCTTTGTTCTGTCAGCTCAGCTTCAGGCTGGTGGTTCTTCAGCCTGGGCTCTGAGGGACTTCAGAGTCATTTGCTTTAACTTGCAACACCCTCCCCCCTAGATTTCTGATGAAAATGGGGCAGTTCAATAATGAAATGCCTTGTTTGGAGGTTTCTCCTCCTCATGGTGGCATTAAAAGCACCTACAAAGCTGCTGGGCCAACTGCAGGTCATTGTTCATCTCTTTTTTGGTGACAGGAAAGCAGAAGAAAGCCCAAGTTTTGGGCTCTGAGGGTGTTCAGTTTATTTTTCTGTGGTTAAAAACCAAACAAAATCCCACTTTCTTTAATTCTGCTCCATCTCATCCTCTGACAGCCTTTTCTTTGCATCAGTTGCCTCCCAACTTCATTCCACCACAGCACAGCCCCTTATTTCAGCTTGCTGGTTTCTTAGCTCCCAAGGAGAGTCTTGAAGATGCAAGATTTAGGAGTTTTCTGGTAATAAAAGTGACTCATTAAACTGTTATTTCTCAAATCCTTCCCGTGCTGAGACATTTCAGTGGAGCTGATGGAAGCTCTGGGAAGGGATCTTCCCAAGTGCTTTCATTTTCTGCACTCCCTTTATGAAAGAAAAGACATTTTGGGAAGCTGGAGTTGAGGGGAAATGCTGTCATTAGGATTTCTGGTGTGGCACTGCTGTAACTCAGCACTGAGGGCAGATAAAGGAAATGTAAGTAGTGCTGTGGGAATAGTTGGGCTTCCTTGGAGAGTTGTGGCATTTCCTGATCCAGAGCTGCAGTGAGACCCTGGGCCTGATAATGAAACAAACCCCAACGTTGCAAAGTGGAATTTGTGCCACTCTGGGCAGCCCTGAGTTGGTTTGTAAGAATATTGTGCTGCTGGGGGGGGGTTGATGGCCTTTGAAAATGAAATAATTGTCAGTTGGAGCTCAGAACCCACATGGTGGTTAAAGAGAATTGTTGGGTTACACAGGAATGACACATTCCTGCTGGGAAGGGTCGTAGGGGAGAGGAAATGTTGGATTTGAAGGGAATTGATCACCGTGGAGCTGTGCAGGATGTGCCTGGGAGGTGCTGGGCTCCCATTCCAGGATGGGGAGGGGTGGTGGGAACAAAGCAGGAGTGACCTTCCAGCCCAGACCTGCAAACCTGACATGGGATTTTCTTAGTGGTGCTGGGGTTTAATAACCTGAAATCTTGTAGGAAGAAGGACAGAATTGCTCTGCTGAAAAGCAATAAATTAGGTTGGGGAGGAAGAAGAAAAACCTGGCAGGAAATTATTTGTAGTGAGGGGAGTTTCCTCCTCTTTCCTTCTCCCTTTGTGGCCCTAAATTTCCCCTTTGCACAGGGAAGCCTTAACCTTGTGCACAGCCTGGAGCACTGGGTAATTGAATTTGTAGGAATGGAGAGCTGTCAGCATCTTCCAATAAAAATGAGAATCCTGAACATACAGACATTGGTTAAAAAAAAAAAATAAACCACAAGGAGTGTGAGTGGGCAGCTCAGATCAGTGTCCAGGAGTGCTGAGAAATGGGGATAAAAAAGCACAGCTGGCTCAGGGAAGCTGATTATATTTTTAAGAAATAACAGTATGGTTAAAAGAGTTGGAAAACATTCCCTTTGAATCTTAGATATTTTGTCCAAGTGTTAATGTTTTGCATCTCATCCCTTTTGCCTCTTTTTTACAAACTTACTTTGCCCTGAGTTCCCAAACAGCCCCTGTGGTTTAGGTGCCCTCCAGTCAGGGGTTGTCACTCCTGGTGGCAATCTGTAGCAAAAAGCAAGTTTTATTTTGTGGTTGGGACTGCAGCTCCTTTTGTTCAGTTTCCAACAGGGGATTTGTTTATTCCTCTGCTTTGCCCAGAATTTCCTGGTGCTTGTTGAGGGTGTGTGACCTGGATGCTGGGAGTTATCAGTGCTGTGGTGTTTGTGTTCAGGAGGAATTGGCAATAAAGGCTCCTGGGAGAGGTTGATCTCCAAGGAAAGCTTTCCGGGGGGGGAACTGCACTCACTCCTGCTCCTTTTGCAGGTGCCAAACCAGCTGCTTCTGTTGACCCTTGGGCAGCACCAGCAGGATCCACAGCTCAGCCTGGGCCCAAAAACGTTGACCCTTGGGCTCCTGCTCAGTCATCTTCTACTGCAGCAAAACCTTCTGTGGATCCCTGGGGACCAGCACCTGCAAACAAACCTCTCTCTACTTCTGGTGAGGAACCTTCTCATCCCATGTCCATGTTGTTTGTGTCCTGAGGAGGAATCCAAGTGATGCCCTTGCTTTGTGTGCCTCAGAGCAGCTAAGGGAGTTGTAATAACTGGCAGGAAAAAAGAAATCCAAATGTAATTATTCTGACTTGGAGCTCTGGATTTCTGGTGCTGCTTTGTGCTCTGTCCCTCTTGGTGTTTGTGCTGAGCACCCAGGACTGCTGCTGCTCTTGGGTTTTATCTTTAATTAGACAAGGGCTTAATTTCTGGCAATGAATGATCCTGTAATTTCACCTTTGATCATGATAAACAGCTCTGCAGATGGATGTCTGCAGATGCAGATTGACAGGTTGAGCAGCTCCACACTCTGAGGAGACTTTTAGAGGTGCAAATGAAGGTTTGTTCCTTCAGACTGAGGGTGTGAAAGTGATGCCTGAGCCCAGTAACAGGAGGCAGGAGGTGCTGATGTAACTGTCTGTTCATGCTCTGTAACTAATGCAATCTTGATGAGTCTTAATACCTGGCATTTTCATCTTGGCACCGTGGCTAAATGCATCCCAAATGCATTTTCTGCCAGTCCTTCATCCCAGGACATAACAAACAAAGGAATCTCAGGGCTGCAGAAAGTTGCCTAATCAGCTTTTCACTGGGCAAAGGGCAATAACTGGATCATTGTGAGAATGAGTCTTTAACTTTGTTCTTCCTATGTGTTGTTTTTATACTCAATCCTCACTCTCTTGGGTTTTTGGCTTTTTATGCTTTTTTTGGACCTTCATTTGCCTGAAATGTGCTGAAGGTTAAAACTAAATTAGAACAACATTTCAACTAATTAAACCCCCTCCACACACAAACGTTAAAGCTTTTCAGGAGTGTGATTGCTGGTCATTTGGGTGTGGGTTTTGTGCCTCCGTTCTGAGGTAAGACGTGTCCACATGTTGAAATGGTGATGTTTTTCCTTGGGTGTGAACTCTGGGCGAGTGCTGGGGCTTCAGCTAACCTTGCTATTGCGTTTCTCCTCCTTTTCACTTGGGGAGCACAAGTCAAATCATCAGTGGAGCTCTAGCAGTGCTAAATTTGTCTTGGGGACTCTGTTCAGAATGGGTTTGACTTGAGGGCTGATTAACCCTTGCTAGTTCAGGCTGTAAATCAGTCCACTTTTCCAGCAATATCTGCCTGTGCAGACACAATCAACCCAACCCCAGCATGCTCAAGGTGTGCCCTCCCCTGATTTAAAAGCAAACTGCTCTGAAATGGTTGTTTAACTCTGTGAAAAAGGACAAATCTCTGACATTACCCTTCTCCCAGCTCCTGGGTAAGAGCAGGAGCATCCAACTGCTGCCCTGGAACCCCACAGTGGCTTGTTGGTGACGCAGAGGGGATTAGGAATTGCTTCCAGGAGGATCAGGTGTGTGATGTGTTAATGACAGGGCTGTCTTGTTGTTTTGAACAGGAAGTACATCTTTTGACCTCTTCACTAATTTGAATGGTACAGTTAAAGATGATTTTTCTGAGTTTGACACACTTCGAACTTCCAAAAAGCCAGGTACGAATCAAATTCTTGGCATGTGGACAGGTTGGGTGACAGAAACAGCAGCAAATGGCTCCTTTCTTCAATTTAATTGACAAAAAAAAAATGAATCAGTTTTCACAGAGGGGGTAATGCAGCAGTTAAAGCCTGTTGTTCACATTTTGGCCTGTGCATGAACTCGTGGGGAAAATGGGCCTTTTGCACTGGGGAACCTTTTGCTGCATTGACCCAGAAATTTGTTGGACTTCCCAATTTCCAGAATCCAAGGAGTTTGGAGTAGGGCCTATGTTCAGAAAGCCAACCAAGAACCATGCTGATTGAACCTCTCAGATGTGTAAATTCTAGAAGGAAGATGAGAGAATACACCTCTCTGATTGCTCTAATTAGTCACTCCATCCAAACTGCCAGACCCTCACTGGGATACCACGTGCTCTCAGGATGGTTCTGCCTGAAAGAACAGTGACTAAAGCCCAGCTGGGCTTTTTGAGCACAGAACCTGGGTGGAGTCCAGCCAGGAAGGGCACAGCAGTGGTGTAGGGCGAGGCCAGAAGCCAAGGCTGTGGAGTGTCTTTTCCTTGGAGCCTCTGAGTCCCACCTGGAGCAGCATAACTGTGGGAATGTTCATCAGGGCAAAGCAAGGAGTGCCTTCAGTAGAGCTCTGCACCTCTGCCTGCAGCTTCTTCCTGCTCTCCTCCAGAACATTTGTCTGCTTGCATGCCAAGGGTGTCACTGAGACCTCAAACCTGACTAACCCAAACCTTACAACTCCACACTTCTCCTCTCCCAGACCTCAGGGTTTTCTCTGGTTTGACTTGTGAGGATTAACAAGAAGGTTTGTTTGTCCCTTTGTGTTGTTGCAGCTGAATCAGGTTCCACTTTGCCATCTCAGCACAGCGGTACCACAAGTCCTGATCTCTTTGATTCCCAGCACTCCAGTGGGACATCAGGGAAACAAAGTGCAGCCCGGAAAACCCCAGAGTCCTTCCTGGGGCCCAATGCTGCTCTGGTGAACCTGGATTCCCTGGTGTCCAAGCCACCACAGCCTGTTACTTCACTGAATCCATTCTTGGCACCAGGTCTGTTTTCTATTTAGCTTTCCTTTCCTATAGGAAAACTGGGAGAAAACTCAGTGGGTTTAAAATAAGAAGTTTTGGGCTTTTCTGTCTTAATTCAGCCAACAGATATCATGGCTGAGAGCAGGGAAGGTCTCACCTTGGCATAGTGACAGTCCCTGAAGGCACAGAGTTTCTGTTCTTGATCTGCAGCTGAGTTTGGTTCCAGCAGTTTCACTTCCCCTTTTTCCCCTTGCTCTCTCAATGATGTGTGGTAGAAGATTTGGGTTTATTAAAAATGACTGAGCTATTGTCAAAAGAGGTAAGATGTGAATGTGTGGCACCAGAGAATCCCTTGGGAAGATCATAGGTGGAGTTGAATTGCCCTTTTGCAGGGACAGAGACATCTCTGACTGCAGCCTGAGGCTCCAGAGAGCAAAGTCTAGTTCAGTGGGTTGTTGATTAGGCTGTCTTCAGGCTAAAACCAGTTCTGATCAAACCACACTCAGTGCATTTTAATAAAAAATAGGCTGTTGCAGTTCTCTGTAAGTTGGGCCTGTTAGAAGTGAGCCCTTCCTTAGAGCAGACTGAGATGGTGGCACTGAACATGTGCAAGATGTTATTATTTAAAAGCTGAACCACACACCGAAATTTTCCTATGTGGCTGCTGTACTGAAACACTCTGAATTGCTCTTCCAGTATTGATTTTCTTCACTCTTCCAATGAAGAAAAAAAAAAAAGTCAGTTGATTGAACTCCTTGAGGAGGAGAAAGGCAGTAAATTCTGAGCAGCTTTGGCAGTGAGCAGGGAGAGGAAATGTGTGTGTCTGCCATTACTGGTTACTACAGAAAGTTTGTAAGGGGTCACTGGGCCATCCAAATAACACTGTGTGTGTATGGGAAGAGGAATGTGCAGGGCTGGCAGCAATCCAGGGAACCTCAAAGGCTGGGAAAGTTCTCCTCTGCTTTTTCTAGCACTGCTGTGATTCGGAAACAAGCTGTTTACTTTGGGAATTCTTGTCCAAACTCGGTGCCAGAAACATGAAAATGGAGGTGGCTGGTGAAGCAAATGTACAAAGCAGAGAATCCCAGACTGGTTTGGGTTGGAAGGGACCTTAGAGCTCATCCAGTCCCATCCCCTGCCCCGGGCAGGGACACCTCCCACTCTCCCAGGGGGCTCCAACCTGGCCTTGGACACTCTCAGGGATGGGGCAGCCACAGCTTCTCTGGGCACCCTGTGCCAGGGCCTGCCCACCCTCCCAGGGAGGAATTTTTCCTGGTATCCAATCTCACCCTGCCCCCTGTCAGTTTGAATCTGCAGTAAAGGAGCACAGAGAGCCTGCAGGTCTCTTCACTAATGCAAATTTTAAGTAGCATTTAAAAAATAAAACGAGTGGCCTGGGTGTCATGGTCAGGTGTGTTCCAGGTATCCAAACTGGAATCCTCTCTCTCCAGTCAGTTCTCCCAGAAGTGGAAACTGTTGGACAGGGAAGGGCTGTTTTGTGGCATTGATGGGTTCAAGGGGACAAGACAGATTGTCCTGAATAGCATCCAGGCAGCTTCTCCCCAGAGCATTTTGGGGTTGGGAGCACGTGGAGCTGTACAGAGGGTGTCAGAAAGGACCATGTGCAGAGCCTGCTGCTGATGGCAGTGCCGTCTCTTCCCCTCTCCCCCTTCTTCTCTCCAACCCAGGCGCCGCCACAGCCCCGACTCCAATCAACCCCTTCCAAGTGAATCAGCCTCAGCCACTCACCCTCAACCAGATGAGAGCAAGTCCTGTGATGGGAAGCAGCCCTTCCTTCAGTGCTGTGCCACCCATGAGCATGGAGCCAATACCTCTGTCTTCCATGGCCCCCGTGCCCGTGGGCATGGCACCCATCCCAGCCATGGGCACCATCACCAGGATGGGCCAGGGGCTGAGCATTGCAGGATCAATGCCCCAACCTCTCCACAGTACAGGAATCCCACCCTCAGCCTCCCAGTCTGCAAATACAACTAACCCTTTCCTCCTATAAAGACCCAATTAAAGGAACTTTTCTTTTCCTAGTGTTTCCAGGCTGGAGTCTTTACAGCAGAACGAACGTGGCCTGTGTGGACTGAACGGTGTGTGAGAGACTTGGAAGTAGATTTGCAGTTTACAGTTATGATCTTTGAAGAGTTGTCTCTACTTACCAGTTAATCTAAATCTAGTCTTTGCTACAGATGGTACCTTACTTTGGCTTGTTGAGCATCATGTGAAATTGTTCAGACTCTTCACCAAAAAAAAAAAAAATTAGATTCTGCCCATTTTTTTGTTACTTTGTTAATCATTTCAATACACTTTCTAGGGAGAGAACCTGCCATTTTAAACTCCCTTGGCTATTTTGTAGGTGTCAGATCATGTGCTGGATCCTGAAATTACTCTTTACCTGCATCTGTCACTTCCTCTGCCCATATGATAGCCCTGAGATTCCGAGTGCTAGTGAATGTTTTGCACATAACTACACACAGTTCTAGACTGTTGGTTCACCCATAGTCCTTACTCTTAGAGGAGAACGATCCAGAGGGCCCAGAGGGCTGCTTTTTATGCATTAAACATTGCAAACTCACACTGCTTTGGTAGCTGAGGTGTGACCAAGGAAACAAGCTTTGTCTCTAAAGGATAATAACACAAAAAAATCCAGACAAAACACCCAAGAACATGCTCGAGTTGTCGATGTGCTGTCGTGCAGTGTTGAATTCTACACTACTCAAAAGGACTCCTGGAACTCTCTGTGAGTGGCTGCACTCGTGCTGAGTGAGTGTCCTGCTCTGTGCTTGTCCAGTACCAGCTTCTTTGGAAGTTTTTCATGTGTATTTTGTTTTTATTTGACTTACAATGTGAGTTGAAAGAAGAAAAAAAGAAAAAAAAAGAGAAAAAAAATGAAATACAAGTGGGACA
Organism: Serilophus lunatus; assembly: GCA_013399895.1. NCBI lineage: Eukaryota > Metazoa > Chordata > Aves > Passeriformes > Eurylaimidae > Serilophus > Serilophus lunatus. The sequence continues at coordinate 272,935 of VXBA01005714.1, read as the reverse complement.
ACTTTGAATTCAGTTTCACTGGGGCAAGCTTTAAAACTAATTCAGGCTTAACCTTGCTATATGCAGTTACTCTTGTATACTTTTGCACATATTTTGTTTAGTACAGTTTCATATTTGAGTTTGCAGAGTTACCTAATAGTCCTTTTTTTGCTAATTTTTATAATGTGGTTCTTATTTAACTGTCTGGTTTTGATAGATTTATCAAGTCTGGCTGAAAAATTAAGATATTGGCAAATGTCATTTTTATGGTTTTAATGCCCTCTTATTTATGGTTTTAGCTCTTTGTTTCTGTAAAGAGAGTTTAAAAGGGAAGATTAACACTAAACTATTTACTTTTAAATGAAATATTCGTAATGCAAATCAAGAAAAGCAAATCCTCGTGACTAATTATTTTTAGATGAATTGAATTTGAGCGTAACATGATTTAAGACAACATTAAAAAGAAAAAACACTAAAGTCGCCTTTCCCTTGATTTGTTCCCGTTTCCTGACCCCCAGACTGGACAGACTTTTAGCCTTGGTGAAGGTCACAGCCAGCAGAGGCTGCTTGCTTGGATTTTGGTTTTTCCTTGTAATGCTTCATGAGCTGTTAAAGATCCTCCTGTACGAACCGTGACTCGTTTCCTTTAATCCGCTGATTTTTCCCGGTGGAAGGGGCACTCCCGAGAAAATCCAGCCTTTCCTGGGAGCTCAACCCCCTCTCCCTCTGGAACTCTGGACTCCTCAGACCCACGCTCAGGTTCCAGCCAGGGCTCTGCTCCCAAAAATCCCTGGAAAAGGGATGGCCCAGCTCCAATTCACTGCATCTCCGTGGCCTTTCCCTAATTAAGAGGGGGAAAAAAACAGCCAACAAAGCAAAAAGAAGCTGCCAGAGTTGTGTGGTGGGGTGTGAAGGGACTGGGACACAATCCTGGTGGGAGAGAGAATCACATTTGGGGTACAGTCACAGATTGTAGCTGTGTTAGTTGGTGTAGCTCTGTTAGTGTGGGCAGTGCTGGATGTGTGGGGGTTTCTCTGCAGGTCGTTGGGGCCTCTGGGACACTCTGGAATTGGGAGGAGGATTCCCAATACTCGTCTGCTCTTGCTTTTGAGATGGGAGGGAAGAGAATTGCTGTCCACACCCAGGATGTTTTAAAAAGAAAGCAAAACAAAACCCATTCATGTTGCCTTTCAGAATAAGGAAAAGGACTTTTTTTTGTTGTTGAAGTTACTGAGAAGTGTAGGCCAGGAAGGGTGTGATTCCTGCAGATGAGGGGGTGGGGGGTGGGGAAGTGCTTTCCAGATGATCTGTGGCAAGATTTATCCCTTGTTTTTTTTTTTATCCTTTGATTTTCTGGGCAGTGGAATCGAGGTCACTTGGTGGTTGTCCCTTAGTCTGTCACCTGAATTGCAGTTGGATGGGGCATTGTCTGTTGAGCTAAAAGTCCTGAGCACATCCCAGGTGACTTTCTGGAGGCGAGGTGGGGGTTGATAAATATTTAAAGTGATGAGATAATCTACATGACTTGATAAAACTGTTGGTCTGGTAGGGAGCCCTGGCTTAATGAAACTGCTGAATGGCAAATTGTTGCTTTTACCAGGTCACTTCTGCTAGAGCTGTGTTCCTTTTTAACTAAATAAATAGACATTTGTGGCACAACAAACCACAGCCAGGCTCTCACAGGAGCCCCGGCCCAAATTCTGAGGCTGTGGAGCTTCAGGCTGAGGCTGAGCAAGCCCAGATCCCAGCCTGGCTTTCCAGGCTGAGTTTAAGAGGAGAAAAGGGCTGGTTTGGTGAATCTTGGTTTCAGTCTTGGTTCCTGGGCTGTGTCCCCACCTCGTGCAGGTGTGGTGACAATGGGGGGGGGTCACTGTCCTGCCCCATCTCTTGGGGCATCTCTTGTTGTGATAGCTTGAGTCCCAGAAAAACCCCTCCCACGTTCCTTCCTGGAGGATGTGTGTGTGTGTATCCCATCACATCCCCTCTGCCATATTTCCCCATTTTCCCTTCCTTTTTCTCACTTTTCAAATACTAAAAGTGCTTTGTTTCTTGATTTTTGAAGTGTTAGTAGCCCAAAATAGCCTTACTGGTCAAATTGACCAAAGAGAAAAGTGTTAAATATTTTGTAAAATAAAAAAATGAAAAAAACCCCCAACCCCTTGGCATAATTTTACCCCCCAAATAAGCTCAGTTATTTATTCAGTTTTATACTACAGAGAAACCAAACTCCATGGAGGGGACAGGGAAGGAAAACTCTGGTGGGTTTTGGTGTTTCCAGTGGTTTTGAAGCCCCATAGCCAAGACAACTCTTGCTCCCCATCTCCCCCTTTGCTGTCACAGATTCAAACATGTACTGTATGTATGAAATATTGCACAGGTTGTGGACAAAGAGGTGGTTTCTTTTTCACAGCAGAGTTTCACGCCACTCACTTCCTTTCCCAGTGTTACAATTTCAATATTTACCAAACTTTTCCTAATCCTGGGAGCCGGCTGCTTTTTATGAATTTGTGCTGACTATTGACATTATTTACTGTATAAATAATTTATCATTTGTACTATTGTATCATAATGTCTGTATCTTTGTGTCTTTTTTTTTTGTTGTTTTTGGTTTGGTTTTGTTTCCCAAGCAATGTCACAGATGTGATATTTAATAATGCCATCAGAACAGTGGAAAGACAAGGGGTTTGTAGGTGACTGGTCAGAATTAAAGTTGTATTGCTTCTATTCCAGCCGTGTTGCTTTTTCCAAGCCTCTGCCTGGTGGTGATAAATCCCATCCCAACCCAAACCTGTCGTGCTTGGTTTAGTTTGCCCACAAAGCTGATGGATTGGTGGAGCTCCTTTAAGGTTTATGCCAGCAGAACTGTCCCCATGGCTGAGGGATGCTGCTTGTGCCCTGTCAGTGGGATTCCTTGGGTGCTCCATCACGTTGCCCAGGACAGGCTGCTCTGGCTGGGAGACAGGAGGGTTTCTGGAGCTCACTGAAATCAGGCTCACTTGAGACCTTACTAACTCAATAAACATGAAGACTTGTTGTGTTGCAGGTGACTGAATTCCTTCTTTAAACCATGTTACCCCTGAAACAGATCCCTGGAGGGGTCGTGGGGCGCTGCCTCTGTGGATTTATGTCCAGGCAGGAATCTGGGGAAGGTGTGACCATGGAAGGAGAGCTGGGGAGCTGAGACAGAACTGACCTGAGGAGCCCTGACCTCCCTCTTTGGCAGCTCAGTCTCGCCCTTCCCTCAGCCCTGGCTCTGTCCCAGGGATCACATGCCCTGTGGATGAGGAGCAGGGACCTGCTTCCAGCTGGGAAGCGATGCCAGCTTCTAATTCTGGCTGGTTTAATTGAAGGGCACTTCATTAGCAGGCACCAGCAAGAGCTGCCTCTCAGAGCCCCTCCAGGTTCCCTGTCACTCATTTGCTGCCAGTCAGGCTGATCACTAATCAGTGATCACTAATTAATGCTGGATCTGCAGCAGGGCTGGAGACCTGGCTTTTGGAAAGGTGGCTTTTGGGGAGAGAAGCCTGTGGTTTTGGTTCCAGCCCTGTAGAGCTGGCTGGGGGTGCTGGGCAAATCCTCTGCTCCAGTGACACTCTGGAGCATGAGGCCATCCCTGGTCAGGCCTGGGAGTCATTTTGCTTCTGTGTTCAGGCCAGGGAGGAAAACAGGGAAACCTCCTTGGCTGGGGGTGGCAGCCCAGGCACCAGGTACCTGTTACCTTTTGTACCTCATTGTCCAGAGGAAAAGATGCTCCCTGCTCCCTGCTCCCTGCCAGAGGGCTCTGTGTGTTTTACTCTCTGGTGTCTGTGTGATCAGTACTTCCTTCACTGTTTCAGAGTTTCAGACTGCCAGGGGGGCAGGATTAGATGGGATGTGGGGAAGGAATTCCTGGCTGGGAGGGTGGGCAGGCCCTGGCACAGGGTGCCCAGAGAAGCTGTGGCTGCCCCATCCCTGGGAGTGTCCAGGGTCAGGTTGGAGTCACCTGGGACCGTGGGAGGTGTCCCTGCCTGGGGCAGGGGGTGGAACTGGATGGGCTTTGAGGTCCCTTCCAACTCATTCCAGGATTCTCTGATTCTACTCCTGGAATTTCACGTTTTAAGCCAGAGCTGCTCACTCCAGGGGAAACACAGGAAGGGATCAAAGTGGAAACTGTTGTGGTGACTCTTAATCTCTTCCAAAGGAGCAGGATACTGGCAGAACTGAAGGATTGCTGAGGGATCCTGAGCTGATAAATGCCATTGTGAGAGGAGATGTGGCTGTGCTGGAGGTTTCCTCTGACCTTGGGCGAGCTGCTCCCCCCATCCCACGTTTCCTCTTTGTCTCCTGTGAAGGGACATGGATTTGCCTGCTTTGCAGAGGAAAAGGACATGGATAAGGTGTTATCTTGAGGCTTATCCTCCTCCTGGCTGCTGTTGCCTGAGTGTTTTTGCTGGTTACTTGCTGCCTCTTGCCTGTGCTGCCCCTTCCTCTCCTTTTCACAGAACTGTGAGGAAAGGCCTTGGAGCAGCTCGTGTTGTGGCTTTGGCAAGACCTTGGCAACTCCCTCGGAGAACCAATGTGATTTATTTGCTCCTTGTGTTCAAAACTTCCATCTTTCCATAGTTACCATCTTCCTCCCGGGTCATCTCCTTCCCTTTTGTGAGCTGGGACACGAGAGGACACGGATTTCCTAAGGACAGGTGTGTGTTTGGGAGCTCAGGATTGGGAACAGTGTTGGATGTGGTGGTGACAGTCTTGTTTTGCTGTCAGTCAGTTGTACCCTGTAATTGTTGAAGGCTTGAGGCTTCAAGGAGTGGGAGCTCCCTTCCGATGGTTAATTAGAGTGGTTAATTGGCAGCAGTCTGGAATCAATAGGGAATTGGAATCCTGCCAGAGTAACCCACCCCGGTGCTTTGCAGAGGGTGAAATAGTAAATTCTGGATGAGGGAGTGTGGGGAACCTTGGGGGGACACAGCACATCCTGTGGCTTTGCTGGGGGGAGCCTGGAGCTGGACCAGACCTGGACTGAGCCGTGGGACCCTCATGTGTTTGGTAAATACCTCCCTGAGAGATCAGGGAAAATTCCACTCCCTGCCCTGGGCAGGGACACCTCCCACTGTCCCAGGGGGCTCCAACCTGGCCTTGGGATCCTTCCAGGGATGGGGCAGCCACAGCTTGTCTGGGCACCCTGTGCCAGGGCCTGCCCACCCTCCCAGGGAAGGATTCCTTCCCCATATCCCATCTAACCCTGTCCCCTGTCAGTGGGAAGCCATTCCCTGGGTCCTGTTGCTCTGGGCTCTTGTCCAAAGCATTCCACAGGCAGCCCCTGCTCACATCCTCAGCCTGGATGTGCTGCCTGAGCTGTTCCCGGCACTTGTGGAGCAAATGTGTTCCTGTTCTCAGGTGAAGGAAAATCAATGACGTCTCAAATCACCCGAATAAAGCCGAGTAAAGGTGGAGTTTGTCTTCCCAGCTTTCTGCTGCTGCCTGACAGGAAATCCCGCTGGGACACTGGGCCAGCTTTGCACTTGGATTGCTTAGAGATCCTCCCAGGCAAGGAAAGGCACCGTGGGTTCCAGCCCTGTTTAACCCCTGGAGCTGCTGGAGGTTGGATCTGAGCTCCATCCAGCCCAGGGAACTGTTGCTGAACCAGAGATACTGGATTTCAGGGTCACTGCTCAGCTGGGTAAGATTCCCTTTGGGAATCCTCTCGCTCTCCTGGTTGTTGTGGGATCAACACCCGAAGCTGGGTCGGTCAGGGGCTGGAACAGAACATACCTGTCTGCTGGAGCAGGTGGAAGCACAGATCCTCCACAGGATGCTGACTCAGCGTGGACTCGTCCCACCCATCCACCCACTAACCCTCATGGAATTCTCCACAGAGCTGTGGAACCACCTCTAGTAACCTTAAGCTGGAAAATCAGACACCTTCCTTATGCTCTTCCTTTCCTGGAACCTGTGAAAATCAGGCAGTGGGGGGGCATATTCTTCTTATTAAAAGGTTATTTTTTTAGCTGGGGAATGAAATTTGGTGGTTTATCCAAGCTCCAGGGAGCCAGTTCTGCCTCAGTGTAGCAGCACATACGGAGCCCTCGGAGCCCGTGGGCTGCCCAGGGTTGTGTTGGGTGATGGTGGTGGGTTCCTTTTTGCTTTTTTAATATCTTCATTAGCAAGTCTGGCACTAAATGCAGTGATATTCTCTGAGGTGAATTTGGGGACTTAAATATCCTGGCCTGAATAGAGGCATAAAAATAGAAGCCTTCAGCAGTTCCGTGTGTCTGCTGCTCTGAAGGACGAGGCTGAATCCCTCACATCCTGCTGGGAAAGCAGGTTGGGTTTGACCCTCCTTCCTGGGGGCTCAGGCCTGGTTTCCACACCCAAAGGAAGGGTCCTGGGGAATCTGGGCCCTGAAGATGGCCAGGCACTGGAGAAGTGTTGTCTCAAGCCCTTGGCACCTGCTGTCCTGTGCTCCCCAGCCCCTGTTCCCTGTGCTGGAGGGTGGTGGGAGTGTGGCTTTGGGGATTTTTTGCTTCCCATGCTCCTAACATGTTTCTGGGTTTGCAAACACCCACGAGCGTCTCAATCCCTGGGGCTTGACTCATATTTGACTCCCAGGGGACTGCCCAGCTGGTGGAATAAAAACCTGGGAATCCCCTGCTGATGGAAAGGCAGCTGTCCTGTGCTCCCGGTACCCCACAGACCCGCGTTTATCCTCCTGGATCTCCAGGGACAGCGCCTGGCACGGTGCCCCAGTGACCTTGGCACGAACGGGTCACCCCGGGGCAGAAACTCCACAATCCTGCGTCTCGAGCTGGAGCCGCTGCTCCAATTTCCTTCAAATCTGGCTGCTCCGTTCTGCCTTGTGGTTTTTCAGGCACTTCTTTTCATTTCACAGGAGGCTCCTGCTCCTAACCCGGCACTGCTGCTGGGGAGCAGTGGCTGTCAGCTCGAATCCAGCTCATTTTGAGCTGCAGAGAATCCCCGGCTGCCGCAGCGCTGCTGCTGGAGAGGAGCCCGGCTGCCCCCGGGCGGGCTCGGGGCGCTCAGGGATGCTCGGATTTCTGGCTCGTTCCCACTCCCTGTGGAGCGGCTCGTGGCGCAGGGGAGGGTTTTTTCCCCCTGTGCTTTAGGGACAAGGGGCAGTGCCAGGGCAGCCGGTGATTTCCATGGAGAGAGCAGGGAAAACGTGGGTGTTTTCTCTCTGCTAATTGGCATTAACCTCCTCCAACATCCTCCTAAAGGTTGGGAGCTGCCACGAGAGGGCGGGAGCTGATGCTGCTGTTCCTGGTTTGGGGAGAAAAGGCTGTAAATAACAGTTCCGAAGGAAAAGCTGAATGATTTGTCCTTTTTTTTTTTTCTGGAGGATTTGATCCCCACGCTGTTGTTCGGTCCATGTCCTTGGCTGTCTCCCTCCCAGGAAAACCTCTATGGAATGAGCCCAGTCCAAAGCTTCTCCAGGCCAGGAGAGCAGTGGGAGCTGCTGCCCAAATACCTCCCAAGCTTCCTTTGCTTCCAGGGGGTCCCACTCTGGTTTGCAATGGCCTCGAAGCCCCTCCTGTGTCAGGACACGTGTTCTCAATCAAGATTTTTTTTCTGTCCCGTCTCAAATTAAGAGTTAATGTCCAATTTCAGTGTGACAAACCAGGAGCTCCAGCACCAGCTGAGAGCCTCGTGCTGTGTCTGTGCTCTCAGGGGTTGGGAATTTCATTCCAGGTTGGAATAGGAGGAGAATGATTAACCAGGAAACCAGCAGGGTGTTACAGCTGCCTGGAGCGTGGGCGAGAGGAAAGCACTTGGAGCCTCTGCTGCAGCAAAGCTGGGCCTTGCTGGGCTGTGGCTCTTCTTAAAGCATTGGTTCTCCTGAGCTTTAGTGCCATGAACATTTAGGGGCCATAAATCCCTCCCTTGGAACTGTCCCCATCCTTCTTCTGCCACAGGAGCAGGGATTCTCCCCGGGGTAAAATGTTCCACCACGCTCGAGGACCAAAGACTTGAAGCAGGGAGAGGTTCCCAGAAAATTACAGAGGCAGCAGGAAGCCTGTCCTTGGGAGAAGAGGGTGTTCATGAGGGGTATCAACAGTTCCCTCTTGGAACAAACGGCACTGGGCTTGGGAAAGGATGGCTGGAAACATCCTCTCCATGTGAGGAGGGAGCTGAACCAGGTCTGGGCACTCACGGGTGAAACACAAACCTTGGGCAAGCTGTGTCAGGGCTCAAGGCACTGAGGAGCAAAAAAACCCCTCAAAACCTGGAGAAAATGGGCAAATCCCCCCTCACAATGCAGGTGGGATCTGCTCATAGAGCCACGAGTCTGAAATCCTGGTTTGTGGAGTTCAGGATTTTGGCCTTTTTAAATCTTTGCTTTTCACCATTTTAATTTTTCCAGCAGTTTGGCTGGGAAGGGGAAGGTGGCTCAGGGCTGGTTGGTCTCAGGGGGGTTAAACATCCAACAACTCGTTTGGAACAGGAAGAATCCAGGGGGTTGTAGCAGCAGGATGCAGAGCTGAGGGTGAATAAATTCCCTGTGGGCACCTGGGTTTAACAGGTTCCTCATGCCTGGGGATTCTGGGGGGCAGTTTTGCTCCAGCTGCAATGGGGGCAGGTAACTGTGCTCAAGGGAAAAGAGATTTTTAACCAGCAGCAGGTTTAATATTTGCCTCTCAAGTGTTCCAAACACAGATATTTATCCTGCTACTGCTTCCCAAATACTTTTGAAAAGGAAACAAAATTCTTTGCGTCTCCTCTGAGCCAACAGGAAATATTTATTCATTTGGATTCCACCGTGACTCAGTTCAGAGATTACAGGAGCTGCCAAAACAACTGGTGGAGGAGCTTTACTGGAAGTGTGGAGTCAACAAAAACAAGACAGGAAAAATGCAAGAGAGGAAAAATACCCGTAAGCACATTTGGAGAAGTATTTATACATCATATCAAAGGTACAAATGCTCACTCAGTGATCACACTGTGCTTTCAGAAATGGTGTTCATTACAGTACAACAATCTCTGAGTGGATTTTTGTTTGGTACATGGCCTGGAGGCTTTGTGGTTCACCCCTGGGTGTTATTACTTGTGTTTCTACAGGTTGAGGCCTTGGCACTTCACTTTTAGGGTGGTTTTGTCACTCCCCCAGTCACCTCCTGGGATTTGCAGTCAAACACAAGAGGCTACATGCCCAAAATTCAGTATGAAAATGACAAAGCAATTAGTCATTTCACTGTAACATACACTCCTTTTTCTCTTGCACCTGTAGGAATAGCAGAGCTTGGATGATTTAGGGCTTAGAAACATCCATTCTGACACAAATGAAAGCCCTGAGCAGCAGAAAGAGAAATAAATATATTGATCCCATTGGGTTTATTCAGCCTACAAGAAGAGCTTAGAGGGGGATGCATTTCACTGGACTGGGTTTGGAAGGTGCAATAATTTCAATTCCCCATAAAAAAATGAGTACAAAGAACTGGGTTTGCAATGATTTTTTTTTTAACCACAGGACAACTGCTACAACTCTGAACTTTCCATTTCATTATTCACATAAAAAGTGTACAAAAGGCTGTTACAAAAATATTTGTTACAGGTCTTCAGACAGTCTGATACCACCCATAAAAATATGATCTGATGGCATTAATTTACATAATACTTCAACCTGCAGGTGCTTGGGAGTTCTTCCAAAGCCTCACAGGTTTGTGTTCCTTCGTGGAATAATTCAGTTTAACCAGCTCCTCCTTTCCCTGGACTCCTCCAGGATTCAGAACCTGGGGAATCCCAGTGTCCCAGGCCCCCCTGAGGGGCTCTGCAGGTCACTGGAGGCCACATCATAACCCAACTTATTCAGATCCTTGGTCATGATGTTGAAGGTGATGGTCACAAAGCCTTGAGATCGTACCCTGGTCACTGAAAGAGAATCAAACCAGTTCAAAAGAGGGTGGAGTGCCACCTCCAAGGAGGTTTGCTCTCAGCTCTTGGGTCTCCTCCAGGCCTGGATGACCCAGCTGGAGTCAGGAGCTGCCAGGACTCACCTTCCCTTCCTTCTCCCTGGGCTACAACTCTGGGGTCGGTGAATTCCGGGCGTCTCCCTGTGAACCAGCTTGGAGAAGAAAACAGGGAATTATGAATTGGATTGTTGAGATGGATCCAGGTCCTGCCCATCAGAAACACCAGGGTGGGTGACTGAGACCCCCCAGCTTTGCTTTGCTGAAGCCTCGTTCTCTTTACTGATCTGCTTCAATCCAAGAGAAGTTTTGTCTCTCAGAGGAAAAAAACTGGAATATTATGAAAAAATGAAACATTTGGGGCACATTATGTTAAATCCAGGCTATTTCTGGGCTGCACAGAATCTTTCTGAGGCAATGATGTGCTTGAAACTGATTCACTCTGGATGGCCCAGAGAACCAGAGGGGTTTGGATACTTGGAATACACAGAAGAACACACAAATCAAGTGATTAATGATTACCTTATAAACTGCTGCAGCCTGGATGTGGACTCTGGAACAAACATGGCAATGGTTCTCCTGTGCCTGAAACAAGCAGGAGACCCAGAGAACTGAAGGAATGGAGCCAACAACACGAGTTTGAGTATTTGTGAAGGTACCAGAATTTCACAGCACTGGATATCTCACAGGGTGACACTTTCCCTTCCAAAAAGGGAGGTTTGTTTGCACAGGAACAGTGTCTATTCCTCCCTTTCCAGTGGTGGGAATGAAAGCTTAAAGGAATAAAAGTGAGTGCTGAGAGATAATTCCCTGGGCTTCACATCTGGGCTTTTCACAAGCCAGTTTTTGCCTTTTTAAGTGTCTCCAGAACTACCAAAAACTACTTGATGCCCAGGGGCTCCTGCTGGAAAATCCAACCCCTTTGTCCCAAAGGGACAAGGCAGGATGGGGAGATCTGGGAACACTCAACTTGGGGGGGAAAAAAAAAAGGGCAGGTTTTGGCCTCACCTTCCAGGGGTGAAGGGCACGTGAACGGCCCCATAACCTCGGACCACGTCGTGGCCAAAGAAATCTGGCCCATAGACACTCAGGACAATCTGTGGCCCTGCAGGGGA
>VXBA01005714.1:55185-261345 GCA_013399895.1 Serilophus lunatus | reverse complement strand
GAGCTGCCCCCCATCCCGGAGTGTTCCCGAAGTGTTCCCGGGCTGTTCCCGGGATGTTTCCCGGCGCTCTCACCCACCTGCCCGCTCTCGATCTCCCCACTCACGGCCAGCAGGAACACGCTGGGCGCCGCCATGGCGGCCGCGCCCGTTGCCATGGAGACGGACGGGGCGGCGCGGGGGACACGCTTCCTCAAACCGCCCCCAAAACACCCCAAAAACACCCCAAAACACCCCAAAACACCCCAAAACACCCCAAAACACCCCAAAACACCCCAAAACACCCCAAAACACCCCAAAACACCCCAAAACACCCCAAAACACCCCAAAACACCCCAAAACACCCCAAAACACCCCAAAACACCCCAAAACACCCCAAAACCGCCCCCAAACCACCTGAATCCTCCCCAACGCGCGGCCGGAGCACCCCCGGGCCAGCCGCGGGTCCCCCCGGCGCGGGTCCCCTCAGCTTCTCCTCCCCGTTGCCCTCCTGACCCCGCCCCGCATTTAGGATTTCTGGCCTTAATTATTGTTTAATATCGATCCTTATCAAGCCCAGCCCGAGCTCTGGGCGTCCCCCGCGGTTGTTCCCAAGCCTGTCATAGTTCCAGGGGGTGTCTGGACGGCGCTCTCGGGATTTTTGGGGTGTCCCAAAAATCCGGGAGTTGGACTGATGCTCCCTGAGGGTCCCTGGCAGCTCAGGGTATTCCACGATCCTGGAATTCCACGTCGAGGCCATGGCCACTAGATGATGCTGCCGGCCGAGCCCGAGCTGCTCCGGCTCCTGGGCGAGGGCCAGAGCCACGAGGCGCTTCCAGGCAGGAAAAGTGGGAAAACCAGGGAATTCTGTGGTCCCTGGAGGGTCCCGGCTGATGGGGTCACTCCTGATGGATAAAAGGAGAACTGCCCCCATTCCAGGGCGCCTGGAGGTGGCTGTCACGCGGGGGGTGGGAAGGGGACGGTGCTGGTTTAATTAGAAAGCACTAATTAAAAGGAAGGGGTGAGTTTGGGGTGTGGACAAGGTGGGCAAATGTGCCGAGGGTTTGGAGAGCTGGAACCGCCGGAATCTGCTGAGCAGGACTTGTTTCCCCACTGAGACGCGAGGTGACACGATGGTGTTGTCCTGGTGTTGTCCAGGTGTTGTCCAGGTGTTGTCCTGGTGTTGTCCAGGTGTTGTCCTGGTGTTGTCCAGGTGATGTGACAGTGTTGTTTCTGGAGATGTGGCACTGCTGGCCCTGGTGACACGATGGTGTTGTCTTGGTGATGTGACAGTGTTATCCTGGTGATGTGACAGTGTTGTCCTGGTGATGTGACAGTGTTATCCTGGTGATGTGACAGTGTTGTCCTGGTGATGTGACGGTGTTGTCCAGGTGATGTGACAGTGCTGGCCCTGGTGACATGGTGGCATTGTCTTGGTGATGTGATAGTGTTGACTGAGAGATGTGACAGTGTTGTCTTGGTGATGTGACAGTGTTGTCCTGGAGATGTGACAGTGTTATCCTGGTGATGTGACAGTGTTGACTCAGAGCTGCGACTGTTGTCCTGGTGATGTGACGGTGTTGTCCAGGTGATGTGACAGTGTTATCCTGGTGATGTGACAGTGTTGTCCTGGTGATGTGACAGTGTTATCCTGGTGATGTGACAGTGTTGTCCTGGTGATGTGATGGTGTTGTCCAGGTGATGTGACAGTGTTGTCCAGGTGATGTGACAGTTCTGGCCCCTCAGGACCGAGGTGGTGCCACTGCTCATGCCAGGAGGTTTTGCTGCCCACACACACGTCAGTGCCATGGAACCCATCAGCTCAGCCACCATCTGCTGTGGCTCATCCCTTCGCCTCCTTTCTCCCTCCCAGACCACATCCCTCCCCCCCCATGAGGAATTCGTGAGGTGTTTGATTGCTGCCAGACCCTCTTGGGAAGGGGGGGAGGAATGAAGCCACCCTGGCCTGGTGTCTCGTTGGGTTTCCTGTTGCAGCCAGTGGGAGCCCTTTCACAGATGGGCTGAGCAGAGATTCACAGCCTCAGTCCTCGTCCTCATCCACTGGCTCCTTTTTCCCTCCCTTGGCACTGGTGGAGGTGGCTGCCCTTTCCCTGAAGGAAAAGCTCCAGGACACCCTTTTCTGCTGGTGTGGTTTGTACTGGTGGCCCTGGAGGTAGAATGGGATGGTCTTTAAGGTCCCTTCCAACCCAAACTATTCTGGGATGATTCCATAATGGACTGGAAGTAAACTGCCATTACACTTAATGCTGAAAAACCTTCCATGAACCTTCCATGTTCCAACAGATGTTTTCTCTGTCAACATCTATTTCAACTCGCTTTTTCAGGCCAAACAAATTTGGCCAAGAGAAGAATGAGAGAGAAAATCGGGAGGGATAGGAAGGAATGCCTGAAATTTTATCCTTTCTCCCCTGCCTGTCAGAAATGCTTCAGAGAAAATAATTCATTTGAACTGAAAATTATCAGGAGGGGAACAAAGCAATCCTGGAGCAGCTGTCTGGAGCAGTTAGTGAGGCTGTTTAATTAACACTGCACTTGGCTACCAGCTACCTTGGAGCTTGGTAAGAGGCTACTGAAGGAATTTTTTTGTTGCCTGGCAAGTGATACACGGGTGCTGAAGGAGTTTTTGTCAGCACTGGGAGACCTTCCCCGTGACAGGGAGGCAGCAGGAGGGTTTTTCAGCAGCCATGAGTCATCTGTAGCTGCCCCTGGAAGGGCTCTGTCCCCTCCCAGCCATAACTAGACCTTTTAGTCCTTCCTCCCTCTCATGCCAGCCTTGCTCTAATTAGCTGCATTTTTAATCTTTGTAAGCAGAACAAAATCCCAAGCAAGGAAGTGGGTTTATCCTGCTGGAAAACTTCATTAATGATCCATCAGAGAGTTTGGTTTCCAAGCATAATGAAAGCTTGTGGATCACAGTGACTCCATGGGTGTTATTTAATGATGCTGCTGTTCCTCTTGGCCATGTCAAACATTCACCTCTTCTCCTGGAATTGTCCCGATCCTGTGATTTGTGATGGGATTAACAGGGATACCTTTGGCATGTATCTCCTGCCGTGTCCATCGCCCACCAACCCCAACTCTGGGCTGCTTGACTGTAATTGCAGTGGCAGCAGCAGATCCCAGTGCTGATTCCTGGGAAGGGGACTGGACAAACATCCAGGAGGGGGCAGGAAGCAGGAACTTTGTCTCCCTTACCTGCTCAGGTTTGATTCCAAGAGCCCCGGGGCCGATCCATCGCTGCCAACAGGTGAGAGAGACACAAACAGCAATAGGGTGGCACAGCAAACAAAAGTTTATTTTTAATCTCAAATATTTATGATCAACACCTGCTAAATGGCCAGTGAAACACATTTTATGGTGGCATTAATCTGCAATAAACTGGTTTTATTTTTAGACTGTTTGCACAACATTGACTCATCCCTGGCTGAATGTTTTCCCTGCGAGGAGGCTGCAGGAAACTTCCCTGCCCTTTGTCTTCCCTGCCTTTTGCTCCTGCTCTCAGAGCTCTTCCCTCCTGCTGCTCAAATCAAGCAGCATGGAAGGAGGGGGATATTCCTGCTGCAATTCTTGCTGAAAATATTTACCTGCAGATTTGGTTTGGTGGGAAGGTACCTCTGGCTGAAGACAGGTGGGGGAACTTTTGTGTTACGTGTCTGAATCCTGGAATGGTTTGGGTTGGAAGGGACCTTAAAGATTATCAAATTCCATCCCCTGCCCTGGGCAGGGACACCTCCCACTATCCCAGGTTGCTCCAACCTGGCCTTGGACACTTCCAGGGATGGTCCAGCTCTGCCCCCCCGTGTCTGTGTGTTGCCAGTCCTGTGCCAGGGCCCTGCTGGGTACAGGAGCTGTCGCTGCCAAGGAGCTGTGAAGTGCCTGGTTTTCCATGCAGAATTAATTTGATTGGATCTTGTTATCTTTGGTGAGATTTTTATTTTGGTTAATGAGCAAAATGAATCAGTGTCTTGGTCTGAGCCAGTCAGAATAAATTGCCAAGCAGGCAGGAAGGGGGAAGGAGGAATCCACGAGCTGGTTCCCAGGAGCTGGGATGGGATTTGATAAGGGCACAAGGAATAACCAGGCTCTGGGAAAAAGAGGAGAAGGGCATGAAGCCTTTCTGCTTATCAGCCACCTGCTCCTGTGGTGGCTGCATTTTCTGGGCGAGCTGTTTTCTGTGCATCTGACAAACCCTGGAGATGTTTCCACAGCAGCTTCTGCCTCCATGTGGGGCAAAGTGGAATCAACAATAAGCTGCTCCAGGGGCTTTCGATCAAATATTCAAACAATTCATCTGGTTTCTTCCCTGTCTGATATAATGAGGGTCCTTGGCATTTTCTCCCTTTCATCATGAACAGATTTATTTTTCACTGGAGAGACCAAGGGCCACAGATGGAAAAAACAACCCAACCCTGACCTACAAGTGACACAAGTGAAGGGTCCTGGCACAAGGGACAGCCCAGCCTGGATATTAAACCCTCCTGGTGACATCTCTGTCAAACCAACCAGGGAATTGTGGAATAAAATCAGAATATCCTGAGCTGGAAGGGACCCACAAAGATCATGGAATGGTGCCAAAACCCATGGAGTGAATCAGTGTCACTGCACATCCCTCATTCCAGAGAAAACCCTCTGCACCCTCCCAGTGGAGCTGTGCCCATGGAAAGGGCTAAAATCCATCGTGGGAGAAGCAGAGCTGCCTATAGTTTGCTGGGAGAGGATGGAGCACCCACCTGGCATGAGCTGGAGTTATTCCAGGGGCACAGCAGGGTTCCAGGGTTCCAGGTTTTAAGTTGAGCAGCTTAAAAATCAAAGAGACACAAAGGTTTCCCCTCAGCCCACACTGTGGCTCTGTCAGGCTGTGCTAAAATTCCTAATTAAGCCCCTTGTCTGGAAGACAAGTGGCCCCAGCCATTAAAACACAGCTATGTATTGAAAGCTTAAAAGGGAAAGTTTAATGGATAAAGTCAATTTAATTATTCATCCCAAGAAAGCCTGTACAAATATCAAAAGCTTATTAGCATTCCTGCAACCTGTATGACCTCACAGCACTGACAGATTGAGGGCTGGGCTTGGAGTCACATTTGGTTGGTGGTGTTTTTTAAGGCTCTTTTATTTTTCCAGCCCAACAAAGAGAATTTCAGATCGATACCACCTGAGATTTACCCTTGAAGCAGAGCCCCTGCCAAGGCTCTTTGTGATGGTTTCCTCTGCCCCTTCCTCAACACGGTGGTTTTTAATCCCTGTTTCATCCCTGCGGGCTCTGGGTTTGCTGGAATGGAGAGGGATGGGGCAGAGTGTGGTTGACAAATGGACATGACTAATTTGTCATTAAAAATGCAAAATAGGAATTGATCCAATTAAATAATCATGACTCGCATTTACCGGGTGCTTTTCACTTCCCATCTTAAGCAAGGCTTGCAGACAGCCCCGGGGAAATTCCTTAATGCTGCAGAGATTTAATCAGCAGGAAAATTAACGCTGGCTGATGTTAAAGGGGTTCTCTGTGCTGGTCATGGCCGGGTTTGGGCCGAGGACGCAGCTCTGGGGGTTTTGCACCTGGATGTGTAGGTGAACATTCCAAAAAGAGACATCAGGGAGCAATTCCTGGTTCTATCTGTTCCTGGAAAATTCAGCGGGAGCTTGACTCTCCCAACACTGCCAGGATGTTCCTGCAGGCTCATGGATGGAGTCGTTTGGGGTCCTGCTGAGCTTTGTGGGGTTTGGGAATGTGTGGCTTTGTCGGAGGGCACAAGCCTTGGTGGGAGCCTGGGGAGGAGCCAGGAGGAAATATCCAAACTCGTTCCTGACAGGCAAACTCCTCCAACTTGGTCTACAAGCACCTCTCCATCAGCACCATCAGCCCCCAGCCCCGCGGTGAGATCACAAAAGGAATTCAGGCCCAGGGATCGCTGCTTTTCCCAGCAAAGCTGAATAATCCCAGCAATAAATAACACCCTGAGTGTCCCCCTCTGCTGATGGATGTCGGGGTATCCCACCCTCCTCCAGGCAGGACTCGGGGTGTTCACCTCCCCTCCTTCTGCTCCTTCAACTGCAACAACAGGAGTTTGTTGCATCCCCGAAGGACTAATGATGATTTTTACGGCTCTTCCCTGGAATTCCTCGCCATCCCACCGAGACAGAATCATTATTTACAATAAATCCTAAATGATTCTTAATTACGGCGGCGCAGGTGTTCCGAGGCCGCCGGCGCCAAGCTGGATCAACATATGGAGAGTCTTGAGTGAGGTGAGGGATTCTGAGAGGTGGGAGAAGCCTCAACCAACCAGCAGGGACGGTTCACACCTGGAATCTGCAGCCTCAACAGCTGAGGAAAGAGGTCTCAGGGAATTCTGGGCTCTGGGAGCGGGATGGAAACCTGGGCATCCCTGCGGCACAAAGGGAGGCCACGCTTCCAGTTTATACAGTTTAATACATGTGAAACAAGATACATTTCCTTTGGAGTAATGAATGCATAAATAACAGAAGATATACGTGGATGCATAAATATGAGGCGGCACGGAATGAACCAAACGAAAACGACTGGTTTGATTGATCCCCTCCCCCCCCAGGGATGTCTGTGCTCTGCCACACGCTCGGGCTGGTGGCACATCCTCACCGCGGAGTCCTTCCTGCTCTTCTTTCCCACCACCTTCCCACGGTGGAGCTGGGCCACGGTGAGAGGGGCTGGAGGAGGGGTGGGGAAGGGGCAAGGACCACAGGCTAAAAAAATCAAAATCAACCCCAAAACTGCAAAAAAATCCCCAACAAAACCCCAAAAGTGGTTTTGACAGGTGGCCTGGAGTCCTCCAGAGGCTTCCAGTCGGTGCTGGAAGGGCCTTGGGAAGGGAATGTGTCCAGGGATGTGGAGGGAAGACTGATGGAGTGCAAAGGGGGGGGCATTGGTGCCCCGAGGGTTTGAAGTTGTTCTGCCACGAGGAGGACAAATCATCAGCTTAAATGCTCACAAAGAACTCACCTAAGACAGCTCTTTACACCTTTACACACGGTATCAATAATTTACTTTGAACTGCAGTAAACAAAATACATTTCTTAAATAATTTACTATTTATTTGTTTCGGTTTTTTATCTCTCTGTAAATTTAACTTTTTTTCTTTTTTTTTTCATAGCTTTTTTTTTTTTTTAATTTTCAACACAAGAAACCGTTGTTTGTGCACGTTAGTTCAGATTATTGCAACATTTAACCTGAATTTCAGTCAAAAAAAATGGGGGAAAAAAAAGCAACAGGACAGTTGGACAGACAAGAAGAATGAATAACTTATTATTGCACTGGCTACAATTCAGTAGTGATTTGGTTTTTTTGTCTGTAGGTAGGACAACCTCTAAGGTACAAAATGAAAATGAGAGAGACATCAAAAGCATCAGCTGTGGGATGATGGCGGAGGGAAGGAGAGATAAAAAAGGGAAGCGAAGGAAGAGGAGAAACATTTGGAAAACGAATGGTTGGAATAATCAATTCCCCAGAAAACCCAAGGAAACACCACCCAGTTGCAGAGTCACATGTAATGCAAAAAACAGTACCTCTGTTTCTCTATAAAAATATGTGCATTATGAAGAGAGAGTTCTTGTGGGTCTATTTTTTTTTGTCTTTTTTTTTTCTCCTTGTTTTGTATCTCACAAATACATAATTTCTATTTATATAACTGCTGATATACAGACAATGTACAGCTCCCAGCCCCTGGGCACTCCCCACGTAACGAGACAGCTCCCAAAGGTGCCTTGGTAAAAGTTGAGCTTCTTTAAAAAAAAACAAAACAACAAACCCAACAAAACAACAAAACCCCAAGAGAATCCCCCAAATCCCAACCACCTCAGACCCGGATCAATGTGATCGAGGCCATGGAGGGGGGTGGGAGGGATGAAGCGACTCCACCTTCCCTTTGGAAAAGAAACCCCCCAAACTTCTCTGCAAATCCTCTCCCCCCTCCCCACAGCCCATCCCTGTTCCATCCAGCCGTTTGTTTGGTTTCTTCTTTCATTTTTTTTGTGTGTATGTGTGTGTGTGTGTGTGTGTTTTTTTGCAAACTTCCAAGAGGTCACTGCGGGAGAGGGAAAATCCCACTGAGTAGCTGCCCCCGATCCCGCTGGGATTGGAAACCCCCCGTTGGTGTCAAGCCCTTGAGACCCCCCCGCTCCCCCTTCCCAAGGCTATACTGGGTCATCCACGTCTTCTTCTGTGGCAACAGTCATGGGGACCAAGTCCTGCTTCCGGAGGGGGCTCTTGGCCATGCCCAGCAGCTCTTTGCTTTGCTCGGAGTTGCCCCACTGAGTTTTTAAGGGATCTGACTTTTTCAGTTCGGGGTCCGGCCGCGAGTCCACGGAGGGCGGCGTGGACTGGCCGCTGTCCAGGAGATCCGAGAGGCTGCTCAAGGAGCTGCTGTCCAACTGCTCGAAGGAGAAGTTGGGGATGGTGAGGTGCTCCCGTTGACCCCGGCGCTCCGCTTTGGAGCTCGGCTCCCCTGGCTGGCTCTCCATGAGCTCCAGGGATTCTCTGTAGGCCGGGAACTCGCAGGACGGGGTCCTTCTCCTCAGCGTGCTGTTCTCCGAGGGCTTGGTGCGCGAGGCCGCTCCGCCATCGTCCTCCATGGGAGGATCTATAGAAATGCAGGGCGGGCTCATCTTCTTCTTCCTCCGGGCTCCGTGGATGTAGTCGGATTCCGCGGGGACGCGGGCGGGGGATCGTGGCTTTTCCTCGGCGAGGCCCTGGAAGCCGCAGTCCCTGTCGCCCAGGGAGGGGCAGATCTCGATGGAGTGTCGCCGCTGCTCGTCGGCCCAGCTGGGCTTGCTGAGGAAGCCCTTGGTGTCGGTGCTGTAGAACTTCTTCAAGTCCCTGTCCCTGCGGCTGCCGGACAGGCTGCTCGTGCTGCAGTTCTTGAGGGGCACCGGGGACGGAGCCGGGGAGACGAAGGGCGACGTGGAGCCGCTGCCGGGCTCCGAGTGCTCCTCTGGCCAGTCCCGGGCAGAGCTGTTGATGTGCCGAACCTCTTCGTCGGCCGGGTCGGAGGGATCGCCAGGACAGCCCTCGGGGCCGGCGGGGCTGGGCGGCCGGCTGGGCAGGCCGCGGCTGTGGGTCCGAGCCAGGGAGCCGGGGGGCCGGTGAGGGGAGCACGGAGGGGTGGCCGGGATGGAGGTGGTTGGGGGGTGCAGGGGGCTCAGGGTGCTCTGGGGCTGCTTTGCTGCTGGCAGGGGCTCCCCAGGCTCCGTCTGCAGACTGTCCTTGCGGTCCGAGGTCTGTCCGTCCACCGAGTCCCTTCGAACGGCCTCCTGGAAGGGGAGGGCAGAGAGGTGGGGAGAGAGCCTGGGATCTGCTGGGGCAGCAGCGCTTCCAGGGCGGAATCATTGGGATCACACAATGGTTTGGGTTGTGAAGGCACCTTAAAGGTCATCCGATCCCACCCTGCGCCATGGGAAGGGACACCTTCCCCTACACCAGGTTGCTCCAAGCCTCATCCAACCTGGCCTTGAACATCCCCAGGGATGAGGAGTCCATGGTTGGTGGGTCTAACACACCCCATACCACCCTACCCCTGCCCCATCATGCCAGTCCTATCAAACCTTCCTGCACAAGAGGATAAACTTCCTGGCAAGGGCCTACGTGTGCAGGGCTGGGACCTGCTGGGCTGGGTCTTGCTCCAGCCCCAAATCTCGAGTCAGCACAACATCCCAGTGACCTGGTGTAGAGCTGCCAGGAGGCTTCTTCCAGCACTGGCAAAATGGAATTGGGCATTTTTTCTCCATGGTTTAGCTCTCATTTCCTAGAACAGCAGAGCTGTGAAGATGAAAGTAGGTAAAAAGAGCCTTCCCCCGTGTGTCACTTGCTGAGACTGGAGTATATTAAAATTCACAGCACAGTAACATTTTGTTGCAAACCAGGAATTCTACTCTTAGCTCTGAGAAAAGAAACCCAAGAGGGGACTGGAAAAGAAGGGAAGCAGCCAGGTGACTACAAAGGATTTACCTGTGCAGGCTCCTGGCCTCTCACCTGTCTGCACAGCAGCTTGTTGAGGACAGGAGACCGAGGGGTGATGCTGGGGGGAAGGACCTTCCAGCGGTGCTGGCCCTCGTGGCTGGGAGGGAGGATGGACACCTGGAGAGACTCTGTGGGGACCTGCAGGGAGGAACACGTGCCCACGGGCTGGGAGCGGATGGAGGTGATGGAGCCTGGGACAGAGAGAGACAGATGGCCATGAGTTTGTGAAGGTTTGAGGCAGAACACGTGCCCACGGGTGCTCCAGGAGGGAAAAGTTGTTGAAATCCCAGAGCTCAGTGTAATAATCCCTGGGCAGTGCCAGGGTTAAAAACCTTGTCCTGTCTCGGGCTTTGAGCACTTGGGGGTGGCAGGAGGTTATAGATGGAGTCTCTGCCATTCAGCAGCATTCCATGGGGTTCTGCTTGTTCTGGGATATCCCCTGATACAAGCTACACTCACAGCCTCTACTTTCTGTTCCAGGTAACAGGAATCTTTTCCTGCAGCTGCCAGAACACTCGGGGTGGGTGGTGCCCCCCAGGATCACATGGCAGCAAAGGAAGGGCAGGAGTTGGGGTGGCATTTGGAACCCTGACATTGCTGCTTTTCTGGTGCCATTGCTTTGGGGGGATTTGTGATCCATCCCTTTGGATTTGGGAGGTCTGGTGGCTCTGCTGGATCCTCGTGATCAGGACACCTGGGTTGTCTTTGAGTGCTGCCAGGGATGGGCTTCAACCTCACACTGTTCTGCCACAGGGAGACATGAGCAGCCCTTCCCAGAGCCCTGGGAGCTCCAGAGCTCGACCCACAGGTGGAACCAACAGCCCTGGAGAGACAGAATGTTGGACCTCAGGAAAAGATTCTTCCCCCAGAGGGTGGTTGGGCACTGACCAGGCTCCTCAGGGTTTGGTCACTTCCCAGGGCTGCCAGAGCTCAAAGAGTGTTTGAACAACACTCTCAGGGACAGGGTGGGATTGTTGGAGTGTCCTGTGTGGGGCCAGGAGTTGGACTGGATGGTCCCAGTGGATTCCAACTCAGGATACTCTAGGATTCTATGGCTTCTGCAGGAGCAGACACCACTGGTGGGCACAGGGCAGTTTTCCCACTCACCACAGCCCAACCACCACCCCGCCCTGTCCACAAGGCTCAGTTTGGCTAAACATGGTCTGACCAGCAGCTTGGAATCTGCTCCAAAGGCTCTGACAATCCCTGAGCCTGGAATCATTCTCTTCCTGAAGGCTTTCAGTGGCCTGGCTGGGTCTAAAGGGAACCCCTCCTCCCCAGCCCCTTTGTGGTGCTGCTTTACTGCACTTCTGTGTTGTTTGAAAGATCTCTTGCTTTTCCTTTTTTTTTTTTTTTTTTTTTTTTTTTTCTGCAGGATTTATTGTCCTCATTAGCTTGAAACCCAACGTCTGTTCCTCCATTGCTGCTCCATGTTAAAAACACAGTTATCCATCACTTCAAGAGATCTCACCCAGAGGTCAGAGAACTTGAACCTCTGACAAAAACCATCCAGACAGATTTCAGTTGCATTTCACAGAGAGATTTGTTATTAGGGAGAAAGAAAAGTTAGTGTTTAATAATTTTTGTTTTGGAGCTTTTCTCCAGAACACCACAGAAGGAGCAGAGGAATGAAATTCCCACCCCCACTTGTCCCTAATTCCTTTTTGGGGTCTCCTAGACCCAGAGTTTCAGGCTGAGTCTGTGCTATTCATGTGCTACTCCAGGCTCTATAAAATGCTTTTTATGATGCAGAAAAACTCTGTCATAAAATCTGTCACAAACATAGTCATAAAATCCAAACCCCATGCTCTCTCCTCCATGTCCTCAGCTGGAATTTCCTCCTATTGGAAACTTTCCATTGAGCTCTCATATAGGAAACCCAAAACCCCTCTAAACTGCAGGCCTCAGGGCAATGAAGATCTCTGGAGTTGGGTATTTTTTCTCTTGTTCTTCTAGAAAATCTAAAAACCAAACTGTCACAAGATCTGGTCACCTCACAACATTTTCACTGTGTGGTCAGTGGAGTGTTGGGAGATGACAAGATCCCGAACTAACTTTGGGAAGCCCATGGAAGCACAAATGCTAATGGGAGTCTCCATGGGCTCAGCTTTACTTGCACATCACGTTTGGGACTGTGACTTAAAGCCCAGTTTGGGCAGCTCAGGAGCAGCACAGCTCAGGGTGATGCTGGTTGGACCAGGACCAAAGTCATATCCACCATAGCCCTGTCACATCCACTGCTCAAGTGCTCTTAGAGAGAAATTTAGGGAACATCAGAGAATTCTTGGTCAGTTCTGCCCACCCCTGCCAACATCACAGCAGTTTTATATGGGTATAAATCCTGCTTTACACCCACTCCAGAGATGAAAACCAGCCCTAGGAGTCCAGCCATGAAACTCAACCTCTGTTTTCTTTCCTCGGCGAAGAATTTGCAGGTGAAATAATAATAAATACTGAGCAGAGAATGTGAACTGGTGCCCAGAGAGTCTGAACAAATAGAGAGTTATTTCACCCAAGGAAATCAGAGCAGACCTTGCTGGCCCCACCAGGGTTTGCAAACCCACCACTCATCCATCCGAGCGGTTCCTGCATTTCAAACCACACTGGATCAAAGGAAACCAGCCTGGTAAAAGTTCTTGGGAGCCACTCCAGGAGCACATGTGCTTTTAGGGAAGCAGATATTGTGTTTCGTATCGATTTCCCCTTCGAACCAGCTCGCACAACAAAAGGCATTTTCAGGGAAACGTAATGGATGCAGTGGGGAAGTGCACACAGCTCTGTGCAGCTCCTGATTCCTGGGTGGTGGGGTCTCTCCACGAGATTCATTAAAAAGCCAGGCCAGGGAAGCACTGGAGAGTGGTTTTTAATCTTTATGTTCCCAAAGAAACTCCTGCAGCTCTGTACAATGCTCAAAGACATTGCCCTGAGGCTGCACGGTGCCTGAAACAAGAGATGTGAGGAGCTCTGGCTGGAAGCAATTCCGGCTCCTGCTTTTATTCCTGTTGATGTTATTGATCCTCAGGCTGATCATCTCAGAAGGAATTTGCTCCTCAGCTAACAGCCTGTCCTCTGTGCCTCTGGCATTGCTTGGGAGCCCCATTTTCCCAAATATCCAACCTATAAACCTCCCCTGGCACAACTTCAGGCTGTTGCCTCTCATCCTGTCCCCTGTTCCCTGGGAGCAGAGCCCAACCCACACCTGGCTCCTCACTCTTGTCAAGGAGTTGGAGAGAATTCCAGATCCCCCCTGAGACTCCTTTTCTCAGCTGCTCCTGGTGCTCCAGCCCCTTCCCCAGCTCCCTTCCCTCCTCTGGACACACTCCAGCCCCTCAAGGTCTTTCTTGTCATGAAGAGCCCAAAACTGGACACAGGATTTGAGGTGTGGCCTCACCAGTGCCCAGCACAGGGGGCTGATCACTTCCCTCATCCTGGCTTTGGCTCAGAGGAAGAAAAATCTCCACAAGCAGTACCTCTTTGGGCTTTGCAGGGATAGGTTTCCATCTCCACCTCGTGCAGGGGGAAAGGAGCTTTGGCTGGCATCACAGGGCGGAACATGTAGCTGTCGTTGGGCAGGGAATGCATCCTGGACACGGAGATCTTACGGACTGTCAGCAGGTTCTGAGAGTCCTGGGGCCTCAGAGAGCCTGCACTGCCCTGCAAAGCAGAGAAACAGGGTCATCCTGCTGGGAGATCTGCAGGGAAGTCTTTGTTTCAAGGGCTCGTGCTGAGGTTCCTCCTGGGGTCTGACCCACCATCAGCCCCGAGGACACCACGGATACATCTGCAGGGGGAAGAGCTCAGGCTGTGGCTGGAATAAAGTCAGGCATTCATGACCCACCACTAAGCCAACTCTTGGACATCACAGAGAAAAGGCCAAGTCCAGGAAAATGGGGCCCATCCATGAAACACATGAAAAACCAGTGTTTTCACACTATTCTGCTCTGATGTTCCCAGGGATGCTTTCAGCTCAGCCTGGGGGTGATTCCTTGTCCTCAAAACTCTGGGCCAGAGGGGCCAAAGTGCTTCTGGAAATTCATGTGTTGTCTCCCCACAACACACACACAGACATTTAAACACACACTGACACCACTGCAAACCTTGTGGCCTCTCCTACACCGGGGAACATTTTGGGCACCACTGAGCCCCAAGGAAGGAGGGACATTGTGTGAGGGGGTGTTTGGGGGTAGAAAAGGGATTTGTCTTTGTTTGCTGTCACTGTGAAACGGGTCTGGTTGGAAGTGTCTGGACAGAAAACATCACAAGCTTTAAATCTGACCCCTCACAGCCTCTCTGAGGCATTTGTCACCTCAGGCATCCTACAGCAAATCCATCCTGGGGTCTTGGGAAGGCTTTAGGGACCCAAAAGATGGAGAAGCTGGGAGAGGTGAGGCCATGACTTGGCCAAGTTGGGGGAGCAGGAGCCCCTGGACCAGGACCTTCAATCTGACTCCCTGCCCCCAATTTTGGTCCTAGACACTCTCCCCTCACAATTTACCATTTTATCTGAAGTACAACTAATGGTCCTGGTTTTCCTTTAATGTCAGCCTCCCTGTGACTGATTGAAAACATTTTCCCATCTGCACATCTTAAATTAAATGTATTTTGCTTTGCTCTGCTGGGCTCTTTTCCCTCTCTGCCAGTAAAACCTGGCCCTGAGATCCCTCAGGTTTGGAGGTCACCAAAGATCTGGTTAAATCTGTTTTTTTTCCATATATTGCTGGCTTAGAAATTTCTTTCCTCAGCTCCCTAAAGACTCACATCCCAAGCTGAATTACTCAATGCTTTTTCCCTGTTGAGCTTGGCTGAGAAGCCAGGGGGGACCAGCAGGAGGAATTTCCAGGTAGTTGGCTCCCAGCACTGCCCCTGCCCATGCCCAGGAGCCCTCTGGGTGAAACCCAGGCCTGTGAGCTGATGAATTAGTGCATCAGCAGCCTGGCTGTGCCATTTGGCCCCTGGCCATCCCCATTAATAAGCTCCATCAGCACAGCAACACCTGAGCTGGAGGCAGGAGGGTGGTTGTTAACACCCTGCAGCCACACAGAGAACAAAAGGTCTTGCTCCACTTTCTCAGCAATTTAACACAAGGATCACAGTATTTGGCTCTTAAAGCTCAGTTTGGCTTTGCAGGATTTCATATGGGTTGGGTATGGCTGGGAGAGGTGAACAGAAACCTCTTCTTGACATCAACAACCTCATTTTTTAAGGTTTCAGGTACTAAGGACGTGGGCAAATTTCAAATGGCTGCAAAGCCACTGAAATAAGTCCTTGAAACATGAAACATGGACTGGAGGCTCCCACCTGATGAGCTGCTCTTGCCAGGGATGATGGTTTGGAGACCCACCACCCCTGCTGCTCCTTGTCCTGGGTGGGAAACACCTGCTGCACTCCAGAACCTGATCCCATACCCTGGAAATCGGGATGGGACCAGGGCACTGGTTTGGGGGGTGATGGGGACAGACTGAGCAGAGGGAGCTCCGGCCCTTCTGGTGTGCTGAGGGATCTCCCAGAGCATCTCCTGATCCCACAGCTCTGGGAATTGCTGGAAGGCTGATGTGTTGATCTCCTTCTGCCTCTGTTTCCTCAGTATTGTATCATAAACAAGGTCTTATAGGAACAATAACAAGATTT
This sequence comes from Serilophus lunatus, assembly GCA_013399895.1. NCBI lineage: Eukaryota > Metazoa > Chordata > Aves > Passeriformes > Eurylaimidae > Serilophus > Serilophus lunatus. The sequence goes on along the minus strand of VXBA01005714.1, from coordinate 245,732 downwards.
AATTTGATGGTGTTTTCTCCACGGAGGAAAGGCTCTGCCTGCAGCTCTCAGTTTAACTTTCAAAGACACACTGCTCACAAATCACACTGCACACCACAAGGGACACTTTTTCTAGGGCTAAAATAGGACTCCCTTCATATCCCACACAAGGCTGCAAGCAGAGTCCTCTGGGATGTGCTGTTCTCCCAGCTCTGAAGGACAGAAGCTGGAAAGGACAGTCCTGGCTGTGAAGAGACAGGTTTGGACAATTCCAACACCACCAGCACAGCAACAAAGCACAGTGTCACAATGCAGAAGCAACAGTGGGACATCATTCACCTCAGCCTGGTGGCCTGGGCTTTTGTGGGAAGGTGGCAGGACATGGTGGGAAACAGAGCAGAAAGATGAGAATTCCATGCTGGGAGTTTCTGCCCCCTCCAGCGTGTCTGGGATGGCTAAAGAAACACTCTCACAGCTCAGCATCTCCTTCAAAGTTGGGAGATAAAAGACATCAGTGGCAGAGCAAGGCTGGGTCTAAACACTCAAACACCTTTGTCCTGTGGCATTTCCTACTTGTCCCATTTATTCAGAGCAGAAAGAAGAAAGGGGAAGAAAGAAGAGCAAATGTGGGCTGCAAAACCTGTCAGAAATGGTAAGAAAATACAGAGCATCTCACAGCACCTTCCAGTGCAGCTCACAGAGAGGGCAGATCATGGAATCACAGAATCCTGGAATGGTTTGGGTTGGAAGGGACCTTAAAACTCCTCTTGTTCCACCCCCTGTCATGGGCAGGGACACCTCCCACTATCCCAGGTTGCCCCAAGCCCTGTCCAGCCTGGCCTTGGGTACTTCCAGGGATGTCCTTACTCCCCTGAATTCCAGCAATCTCATCTGCAAAGGGAAACGTGTCCAGCTCCCTGCTCACACTGTTCCCCCTCATACCTCTCCCTATGGAATTTTCAGGGTTAAAAGGAGGCTCTGCACAGCTCCTGATGTGCTTGGGAGGTATTGGAAGATGAGAAAAATTCAAGGAGAATGGACTCAGTTTGCAAGTCCAGCCTGTGTGAAAAGTGAGAAAAGCAACCTGCCTGTTTGTGGTGTATCAGGAACAACATTCAAAGAGTGAATTCCCCACTCCTGTGTAACCAAATTTCTTTTTCCTTGCCTTAATAGAGTCTGATAGATTTTACAAAAATATAATTCAATGTAATTTAATCTCACATCCCCCACTGATTTCACAGTAGATTTATTTGTGATCATGGTGACAAAGCAATTCCATGTTCACTCTTAATCAGCCAGTGCTGACACAGGATGAGACAATTATCTCATGCCTCTCCTTCCCCTCCTGGACTCCTGACTGTACTGTTTTCCTAGAGGAATAATAGGAATCAGAGAGCAGGCAGAGGCTGGAAAATCAACCCAGGAACGTCCAGCTTCCTGCTGAGGGGCTGTGACAATTCCCAGATTCCAAGTCTGCCCTAAGCAGAGCATGAGCCAGTGGGAAGCTGCAGGTTCCCCCCAGTGCCAGACACGTCCCCTGAGCTGCACTGATTTGCCTGAGTCTCCTCTGGAAATCCCAAAGTGGGATTAAAAAGGCCACCAGCAGTATATCTGTGTCAGTGTGAAGGGAATTTATCCCATCCCTTGCTGTATGTGACAGTGCCAGGATTCCCAGGACTTTAGGAGATCCCTCCCTGGTCCTGCTGCCCATGTTAAAGGACAAGGACTGGCTGGGACAGCAGGACAGGGACCCGTGGCTTTTATGGTTCTGAACTTAATATTCCCAGCCTTGGAATGAACTGGAAGTGGCAAGTGGTGGACTTTCAACCTTTCCCCAGAACAACTGTCAGTGTTTCCCACCTCAGGGAGCCCTTCTGAGATGCCTCAGGATGGGAGGGTGACATCCCAGGGGACAGGGAGAGCTGCCTTATCTCCTGTCCCTGTGGCTCTGTGTCACTGGGAATGTGCCTGGGATCAGACACCAGGGACTGGTGGGATCCATCCCCTCCTTGCCCCCAGCACAAGAGCTTTGTGTGAGCTCTTACCAGGGCTTGGTGCTTCACCTGCACCGCCGACCTCGAGGGCTCCTGAGCTCCGTAGGGTGCCCGGCTCTCCGGGGCCACGGCACCTGCCCTGCTCCCACCCATGGCCGAGGTGCCCGTTCCTCTGGACATCTCCAGCTCGATCTCAGCATCCATCTCAGCATCCTCCTTGGCCTCCTTGTTGCTCTCCTCCAGGTGCTTCATCAGCACTGCCACCACCACGTTGACCAGGACGAACTGAGCGATGAGGACGAAGGTGACGAAGTAGACGGGGGAGATGACGGGGAGGTAACTGAGGCAGTGCTTGTCTTCCCGAGTGCATTCCCTCAAGGTGTCCTGCAGCAGGGAGGGAAAGGTGAGGGACTGGGGCTCCAAACACAGAAACGCCGAAAGAAAATGTCCTGGACACACAAAGGTCCAACTAAAATGGATGGAAGAAAATATGGAGACCATGAATGGCATCATCTGCAAATTGGTGTTGTCCAGATTGGTTGTGGGCACTCAGTCCCTGGAAAGGTCAAGGCAAGGTTGGAGTAACCTGGGATAGTGGGAGGTGTCCCTGCCCATGGCAGGGGGCTGGAACGAGATGATCTTTAAAGTCCCTTCCAACCCAAACCATTCCATGGTTCTGTGATACATCCCAAAGGACACCGATCACATGGTTACCCCCCTTCAGCCACAAGAAGTGGCATCATTTTCCTGAAGTATTACCTGAAGGAATGAAGTTTCAGACTTAGGACAAATTACTTCTTAAAAATACACTCGGCTTTTAAACTTGGAAGTTAAATTTTGATGTTTTAAGAAAACTCCACTTGAAATCTTTATGTATCTATAGAGAGAAGGAAGAGCCCAGATAGAGATGGCACACACCTTCATGATCCCATTCCAGTTGTCCCCCGTGGACACCCTGAAGAGGGTGAGGAAGGCCATGCCAAAGTTGGTGAAGGTGGCGTGGCGGCTCAGCCCTTCACAGGGATTCTCATCCGTGCAATCTGCAGGACAGGGGAGGAGCAGCACGTCAGTGAAGCCACCTTGGCTTGTCCACAGCAGCCCCCACACCTGGTGGGGGCACCCCAGGCTCTATCCTATGGATGAGTGGTCTCAGGGAGTGGGAATGTCATGGTGTCCTGCTTAGGAGGAGCAGGTGGGACATGAGGAGACCCTTGGCACAGGCCACCAGGAGGTAGAGGAGCTTTGTCACTGGGAGTTTCATCCCTGGAAACATTTAAGGCCAGGCTGGATGGGGCTTGGAGCAACCTGATTGAGTGGGAGGTGTTCCTGCCCATGGTCTGGTCTGTAAGGTCCTTTCCAACCCAAATCATTCCATGATTTTTGTTTATGGGCAGAGCCAACACAAAGAGATCTAAAAGGAAGTGGAAACAAGCAGAATTCCTGGGCTGTCTCAACAAATCCTGCTCTACAGCATCCTTTGTTTTCCTTTTCATTATGTCCTTGTCTTAATGATTTTTTACAGGGATAATTCATGGAGATAAAGTGCTGCAATTTGACATTTTTCCCCTGAGAATTAATATTCTAATGAATGAACATGTGAAATATCCCTCTTCCCATAAAGCACAGGCTTGTTAAATATTCATTAGGACAGGCAGCAATGTCTCCTTCTTGGGCATTTCACTATTAGCTAATTATTTGGAGATAAATTGGAAGGAAAAACAGAAAAACAAAAAAAACCCCAAACCACAAATGACCCGTCCTGGGGGAGCCAGTGCTGATGGTTCTTGTGGCTGACATGGACTAGCAGTGAGCAGGAAAAGGAAGGGAAGTATTTCCCAGTTAAACTGGGATGGGAAGCAATTTGGTGCCCAGAGCAGGTCAGGCCATCCCAGCCTCTGATCCATTGCCCAGGTGTTTGTGTGGAAAACCAAACAGGATTCAGAGCAGCAGAAGGTGCCTCTGTGAACAAGCCATTTTTCACCTTTGTGAATGAACAAATAAATCCATGTATCTGTACATGTAATATAAACCCACAGTATTTCACTTGGGGTGGATGCAGAACTAATTTTTTTTCCTCCCAGAATTTGTTGGAGACTGAAAAATCATTTGTTTTCGGTTGGAAGAATTATTCTGCTTTCAGGCACTTGTAATCTGAGCAGAGGGCTGGACTCATAAAGGGGATTAATGACAGCCATAAACCCTCTGTGCAGGGAGGGCCCTTCTGGTGCTCCTGAAGCCCTAATTGTGATGGAAATGTTGAGGAGGTTCCTTCCAACAGCATGTTTAAGGCAAGGATTGCTCTGGCTTAGCTGGGCAAGGCAGGGCTGTGTTTGCTCTCTGCCTCCACCTGATTTGGGGGGTGGGCACCTTCCTGGGCAGCTCCACAGTATCCTCAAGCTGGAGGAATAACTGGACAACCTGATTTCTGCAGAAGGGGGAAGGTGATGCTGAGCACAATGGACAGACAAGGCTTGGGCAGCTGGAAGAGCAACGTCAGCCAAGTGCAGGGAGCTAAGGGAGGGTGCTGGAAGCTCCAAGGAGGGCCATGTTTATGGTGGCATCTCTCCAGCAGGACTCTGACCACCATCCAGCTTTGCAGACTCATGTTCTGTCTTCAGTAGCAAAACTTCCATGTTTGTGAACATATCCATGCTGGACAATTATATTTAAAGAGTAAATAGTTCCTCTCCAGCCAAGGGTGGTGTTGGACACATCTCTAAATGTGTGTGTATATGTTAGACAGGTTCTGTGTTCCATCCTCACGTGTCATCTGAGACCCTGAGATCAAGAGCAACTTTAATCTTCAGAACATGAGCTGTGAAGCCAAGGAAGGCCCAGGAATGAGAGGGAGAAGAAAGGAAACAGGGAGATACCAAGTAAACATCGACCGGATGAAACGAAGGGCGTCAGGCCCATTACTCACCGAGTTTGCCAAACAATTCCACTCCCAGGGCAGCATAGATAAAAAACAGGAGCATAAAAAGTAGGCCAAGGTTCCCTACCTACACAAGGAGAAAGCAGAACAAGGGTCAGGCAAGTTGAGGTCATGAATGAAATCACTCCATCACATTTTAAACACAAGCAAAGGAGAGTGGCCAGAGGCAAATCAACCCCTGCCCTGGCTCCCAACACCCTGGTGCCCTCTCACAGTCCTGCTTTATAGACCCAGGGAGTTCTTCTGGGTGTGGGAATGGGCAGATATTCCACGTGTAGGACAGTCTGTTGCTGCCTCTCCATCACCCTCCACTTATCTGGAATTTGGCTGCTCCCAGGGGCACCTTCCTGCACTTCAGGGCAGGGGGAGTTTTGTGACCTGGTGCTCTGGTTTGAATTTGGATGGTCTGTCCCTTCTGTCTGGGACTCTGAGCAGCAAGACAGTGACAATAACAAGCCACAAGAGGAACTGCCTTGTTTCCAGAGGGTCCATTGGCCTGGAGTGCTTCAGCAAAGGAACATGTGCTCCAGGGACAGATGAAGCTCCCTGAGCCTCTTCCCCTTTACAGACACTTCTCAACAGCAACTTCCTGAATTTTAGCTTCAGTGTCTCCAAGGAAAAGCCTTATTCCATACAGCAACACACTGAAATGCAGGCACCTGGCAGTTCTGGAGGTGTTAATGAGCACTGCAAGGTGCTGAAGGGGGGTGAGAGAAGTGAAATGATGCTAAAAGAGCACAAAGGTTCTTAATACCAATGGCTTTACAGTTCCACACACTGGACTCAATCATTATTTGGGATCCAAGCCTTGACAACATCTCCAAGAGCAGATTTTTCATCATTCAGAGAATGTGAAGGGCAGAATAACCTGACCTGCTACAACCTGCAAATACTTCTCACATTTATCTCTCCTGCCACTTTAATTACTTGTTTTTATCAGCTTGTAAAAGATAAAGTGACTGAGTTCCCCAACTGGACAAGGCACCACAAGCACCAGTTCATCCCTAAATAACAACAGACAAGGTGGGGATCCAGGTAATCAGGCTGAGGGAGTCCTGATCTCCAGGAATGAACTCTTAATTTGAGAGAGTTTTCTCCTCTGAGGTGGCACAGCCACAGTGTTGTTGGGTATTTTGACCATGCTCCTTAATTTTATCACAAAGCTTATCAGTGTGATAACTATTATCATAAAATTAAAACAGATATTGCTTATGAATGAGTTTTTGTATATTAAAGAAATGGGAATAGTGGAGACTGTAATTGCTATAAAGCCTAAACTGGCTACTACACACGAAGCCCTGCAATTCCAGTAACATTATTACCATTCTCCAGGGAATAATAGAGATAAAACAAGGATGTGGATGGCTGGGCTGGATTATTTCATCTGTCTGGACTGTCTTCTGGAATAATGTTTCTTAACATGTGTCTGCTGGAGCTGGTGGTTTGAGGGACATTAAAAAGCAAATTAACAGGAACATGCACAAATCCACACACACATGGCCAGGGAGGCAAATGAGCAAATAATTAAAGGGAAGAAAAATAAAAGTGATAAGCTTTCTAGGTGGAGTGTATATTAAAGCCCTGCAGAAGAGGGACTTGGATTTTGCTCTAAGCAGCCTGAATATTTTACTGCTGTTTTAATGCCTAATAAATCAGCCTAAAAACTTATGGCACTGATGAAATTCCAAAGAATTTTGACTAAAACCCAAGTTCTTACCAGGTTATCTGGCTTTCAACATGCAAAGGATGTTGTGAGCTGACATTGTCTCATAAACAATCTGCTGCTTTCTAGTGGGCAATAGTGAAAGATTCTGTATTTATGGTGGTGACTGAAGACATCACTGAGCCAACAAGTGTCTCATAACAAGTCCTTCAAAGGCCACAAAGTCTCACAACAAAGTCCTTCAAGGTCCTTCACAGGCACAGCCCAAAAATGCTAAAGGAGTCATGTTTGCTGCTGGGGGCTTTGCTGGTGGCCCAGGGCAGACACAGGGCAGCAACAAAGCTCAAGCTCATGCCCAGGATCTCTTGGGAAGAGCTGAATGTCTGGCTCTGGTTTGGAAGTGTGGCCATGTGGGAGAGATGTGGGAGAGAGCAGCAGGGATGGGTGATGGAACCACCTTCCCTGTTCAACTCCATCCCACCCTGTCCAACACCCAGAGCTGCTCTCCCCATCCTGCTGCCCTGACCACCCCCTGCAGATTCCACATCCACAGCAGCTGGAGAAAGGGAAAGGGGAAGGGAAAGGGAAAGGGAAAGGGAAAGGGAAAGGGAAAGGGAAAGGGAAAGGGAAAAGAAGGAGGAGAGTAAAAGCAAAAGGAAAAAGCAAAGGGAAAGGAAAAATCCTTTCCAGCCCATGGCCTTCCCCAAGGCCTGGCATGAGGAAGGAGCCAAGGCTGGCTGTCAGGGATGGGCTGAGCTGCAGGGAGGGCAGACTGGGGGTGTCTGTGACCTTGAGTGAGTCATTCCTCCCCTCTATCTCCACGTACCCATTTGTAATTCCCTCAGGGATAGGTAATTCATGTCTCCAAAGCACCCTGAGCTCTGCTGAGAGCAGACAAGCAAAAGATGGGCCATGAATCCTGTTGCTGGGAGGAATGGGAGGGGGCAGGAGCCCAGCAGCCAAAGGCTGGGATGCCTGTGCTGTTCCACCAGGAACAGAGATCCATCTCTGACCCAAGCAGGCTCTGAGAGGTGGTTCTGCTCCAGCAGCACTGAACAGGTCAGCCCATGGTCTCCTTATCCATCCAACTCCCCCTGGCTTGGGCTGGGCACAGGAAACTCCAGATATCCCTTCCCTTTGGCAGCCAGGGGCTATCCATCGTTGCCTGGAGGAGACTGTGGACTGAAGGCTGAAGAACATCCTGGTGCTCTGAAGTACCTCAGAGAAGCCACAAGAGATGGAGATGCTGGGGAGGAAAGGGACTTTTCTCTCCACACATCCTACTGGTCTCTGGTCTCCCTGCTCTGGGAGAGGCATTGATGGATAAAAGTGTCCTGCTGCCCCACTCCTGCAATGCCTGGGTGGAGCCAGTTCCTCTCGAGCCTCTTCCTGCTCTGACATCCCCTATTCCTGCATCACACCTCGGCATTCCAGGCATTGAGGCAGGCAGTGCACTCAGCTCCCTGGAATGCCTGTCAAGAGCAATTTCTCACCAAACTAAGCCCCTGCCAAGCTTTTCCAAGGACACGAGTCCTTCTCATCTCCCTTCCATCACTCTCCAGCCAAAGCAATAATCCTGGCAGCGGGAAAAACCAGCTCATTTCTGCACTAAACCCCAGAGAAAAAGGACACATTTGCTTGCAAAACAGAGGCCATCTGTGAGCATTCCAGGATTAGTGGAGAGGGCCAGACACTGGTGCAACCACAGGCAGGGCTGAGCTGAACCAGCTCCCTCTGTGTGTCCTCTGAGTCCCACAGAGAGCAGTGGCAGGAGGCAGCAGGATGGTGCCTTCTGCACCTCCTGATTTGTGCTTCACTGCTCTAATCCCTCAGGCATCTCTGCAGCACAGCCCACACCTCCCTGGCCTCCAAAATCCACCTCATCCCCAGACATTGCCATTCCTGCTCTCTGAGTTCACATCACTGGGAACTTTGTGTAGGTTTTCAGTGTCTGGCAAAAGCAGACTATTGTTTTTGTCTCCCAGCTGGACAAGGCCAGAAAACTCTTCAGGAGTTGACATTGAGATAAGCACAGGAATCTCAGCACCACAAGGAGATAAACCTGGACAGGAGCAAACTACAGATCCTGTCCTTCAGGGCACTGATAGAACAAGGAGTTCTTCCCTTTTTTCTTGGCTCACAGTCCATGTGGGGGGAGTTCCAAGCTTTGAAGACAAAGAGGAGGTGCATTGTACAGGCTGCATGAAATGAATGTGCCATCCACAGATCAAGGGAGAAAAGAGGAGCAAAAAGAACCCAGATCTTTTGATAGGAAAGTTCCACGTCTTGTTGTTGTTGGCCCTGCAGAGAAGGATGGGAACTGGACTGGATTCCAGTTTTCCTCCCCATCAGAAGAGCTCTGGCAGCCCAGCAGTGACTGCAGGGTTCCTTGGTGGCAGCTGATGCTGGAAGTGCTGTGTGGGGGATTCACTTCCACCAGGAGTATTTTAACCCAGGCAAACACCAAATTCCAAATCTGAGAGCAGGTCACGCTGCAGAAAGGATCAGCTGGACTTTGGAAAGGAGGGAATGGGAAAAGGACTAAAGGACCCCCATCAGACAGGAGTTTTCCAGAGCACACTTTGCTTACAAAACCAGTGCAGCCACCAGATGTACAAGCAAGGAAATATTCAGCTGATGGATGAGTGGTGTAATTCATTATTGAGCCTTAATGGGGCCAGAGCACATAAAGGAGAGGAAAACACTTGAAACAAGTCTTGAAAACCTGCTTCACACTGAGAGATTAAAGGAGCTCAGTGCTCTTCTGTCTGCCAGACTGCAAGAGATTATTTTATCTATCATTGCTCCAAAAAGAAGTGCTAGAAGCAAAAAGCAAAATGACATCCAATGAAAAAAAAAAAATTTGGTTAATTCAGGCTAAACCCACCAGATTTTTTAGCAGAAAGAGTAAAGAAGAATGTATTCCATCAGCAGGGGATGGCTGATTCTCTAAGACTTTACATCCTTAAAAAAAGAAACAGGTGATTTAGGTTTGCTGGGAGTAAGAAGACATGGAGGAGGTGGGAAGAGAAGGTGCCAGATTGAGATCCTTCCCTGGCCATTCCTTCTGGCCTCTCCTCATACCTTTCCTCTCCTCTATCTCATTTTTCAGAGATGAGAGGGAGGAGAAGGTCTCTGATCTGGTGGACATGAGGTTACCAGACAAGGGGAGGAAAACTCTGAAAAGAGCAGCTCAAGGTCAGTCTGAAGTTCCAGAAGAGACCAGGCCTGTGGCAGCCTCAGTCTTGGGTCAAAATGCTGCATTGCCCCAAATCTGGGGACAGTTGGTTCTCCAAGTGTTATCAAACTGTATCCACTGCACTACTACCTAAAAAACACATACAAAGCTGATGGAAATCATCCCCCCCAAAATTGTGTCTTGTAATGAAAATATTTTGTCATTGTCATCCCATAAATGGACATTCTACATAGACCAGACAAAGAATTCCCCCCAAACCTTAGTGAATAAACATTGAATTAGCTTTTTTTTGTCACTCAGAAGCCACATTCAATGAGGATTTTCCAGCTGTGGTTTTAGGCTGTTAAATTAAGGAGGGTAGGAACTCTGTCCCTGCCTTGGAAATGCAGCTTTATGAAGAGTGATTGTTGTCAGAGGGGTCACCCCAAGCTTCCCTTCTCATTTCTGAACTTCACTGGAGGCCAAGTGGCACTTTTATCTGCACGAGATCAGCCTGGAGTATCCCTGGGGTTTTCCCTTTTAAAGAGACTTTGGTTGGAATGTAAACTGCAAGAACACCCCAAGGAAACCAAAAGCTTGGCCTGCAGCCTCCCCATTGTTTGGAGGGGAGAGAAAATATGGTCTGAAATCACAATGCTTTTGAAAGACAAATACAGACACAAATCAAATGATTTCTTGAAATGCCAAACCAGGGGTCAGGTTGGTAAATCCCTGCTTATTCTCAGCCAAAAGCCTTCAGTGCAAAGAAAACACCAAAGGGCAAATGTCTCAGATTAGAAACATCTTTATGGCAGTGATGAAAAGTAAAGCAAATGGGTCTTTCCAAGAAAAAGAAATTCCCTTTGCTTTCCAGTTCACTTGGAATAGATCAGGGGCTGCTTTGTACAAAAACTGCCTCTCTGTTAACCCTTTTCCCAGCATTCTGGTTCTCCCATCCAACACACACCATGTGAGCAGGATGTTCCTTGCCCAACTCTGCTACCAAGGCTCAGAAAAAGCTGATGTCCTGCCCAGGTGGCTTTTGGTGGCCACCAAACAGTGGCACAGAGCTGTGCCCAGGCCCAAAAGGGAACCCACTGGGCATGGATGAAGTCTGGGCACTTACCTGGGGAAGGGCTTGTACCACTGTGTCCAGGAGAGCTCTCATCCCTGTGGCCATTTTCAGCAGTTTCAGCACTGAAAGGAGAAGCAAATCCTGGTCAGCAGGGCTGGGAAATATTGCAAGCAAAATCCATAAAGGAAATCCAAGTTCAGATCCTTAGGGAGGGTTTCCATCTCTCTTACATCTGTTCATACATGTGGCACGTTGGCTGAACATTCCCTGAACGTCCTGAGCACTTCCCACACCAGAAATGTTCATATCAGCAAAAAAAGAGAGTTGGGGGTGTCCAGCCTGGAGAAGAAAAGGCTCCAGGGAAAACTCAGAGCCCCTTTCAGTGCCTGAAGAGGCTTCATGAGAGCTGGAGAGGGACAAGGGCCCGGAGTGATGACAAGGGGGGATGTTTTCAAACTGAAGGAGAGGAGTTTTATGGGATATTGGGAAGGAATTCTTCCCTGTGCAGGTGGAGAGGCCCTGGCACAGGGTGCCCAGAGAAGCTGTGGCTGCCCCATCCCTGGAAGAGTCCAAGGCCAGGTTGGAGCAGCCTGGGACAGTGGGAGGTGTCCCTGCAGGTGTTTGGAAGCAGATGAGCTTTAAGATCCCTCCCAATCCAAACCACTCTGGGATTCCATGAAAACAGATCCTGAGCCACAAGAACTCCAATGTGCCCAGGCAGGAAAATGGGAGAGTGATAGGGAGAGACTTCACCAGTGAAGAGCATTATCTCAAGCCCTAATTGCCATTGCTTCCCTCTCCTCTGGATCAGTATAAAAGCTCTGTGATCCCAGGTTTCAGATGCCACTGGAAAAACCAGGGAACCTCCCAGCTTGTCTCTGAGGTGACATTTTGCAGCCCCATCACATAAATGTCCTCCAGCTGAGCTGGACCAGCAGGACTGGAAGAACAGATGGGCAAAGCATTTCCCAGTGGGTCTGGAGGGAGCAGGACACACCTCTGGCAATCCTGAGCACCCTCATGATGCGGATGATGGTGGGATTGATGGGCAGGGCAGCATTCATCTCAATCTCCTCCAGGGTGATTCCCACAATGGACAGGAGAACTATGGCCAAATCCAGCTGATTCCACCTACAGAGACAGGAAGGGCAAAAAAAATTCCAATCACACATGGAATTGTATGTTAACAACAGGCACAAGCAGCTCCCAAATGCTTCTCCTCTCTCACATCTGGGCCCAGGATCTTCTGTGGGGTAAAAACCAACTCACTGCAGCTGCCACAGGCACTTGTGAGCCACAAATTTTTGGGAAGTGATGGAAGCTGACTGGGAAAGGTCCCTGCCTGCCTGCAGGCTCCTGGGAGCTGTGCTGTGATGCCATACAGCTGCTCCCATGTTGTCACCTCCCTCCCAATCCAAATGAGGACTTTCATTGATTCATGGCCTAACACTGAAAAGGGCCTTTCACACCAGCCTAGGACAGCAAGAGGTGAAGAAACTGCCTGTCCCACCCAATTTCCCTCCTCACTAACATTGCTCAGAGCAGCTTCCAGCCACTCATGTCAGGAAAAATGAAGCAGACAAGCTGATGTTGTGGAAAAGTGTCCAATCTCGCCCAGCAAGTGTCTGCTGGGGGTTGGATTGATGCCAACAGGTTGTTTCTGACCTCTGAGCTGAGCTGGTGGAAAGGGAGATACTGGAGGAAAGGATGCATCCAGACCTTTGTGAGATTTCCTGAATTCCCTCTGCAAAGCAGAACCAGCACTTCTCAGAGTCTCCAGTTCCTACACTATAAAATTTGCACCCACAGCGAGACAGCTCTTGGCTCTCCCTTGCACTCAGCAGGAAGTGCCATCACAGGGATATTGCATCCCAGCAGCTGGCTCTGAAAGTGGGGCAGTTCAGCCCTCAATGCCAAGTGCAAAGAGGTTTAAAGTACTCTCACCTGTCCTTAAAGAACCTTCGGAAACCAAACGCCACCAACTTGAGAAGTGCCTCGAACACAAACACGATGGTGAACACGTAGTTGCAGTATTTCAGGGCTTCATCCAGGGACTGCAAAGAGAGAGCCCAGTTACACCAGCCCATTTCTCCTTTCCTAGACCCCCCTGGAGGAACTGGCAGGGACAAGGCTGACATAACCACAGAGATAAAAGAAATAAAGTCAGAGCTCACTAAATCACACAGCAAAGCTCAAATAAAGGATTAAACAGCGATTCAAAAACCTCAAAAGCACTTAAGATTAGCTGTGCTAAAAATGTCAAGTTCAACTTCAGTGAACAAGTTGTTCAGTCTGGGGCAGATACAAGAATTTCACTCCTTCCCTACCTGCTTCAGTTTATTTCTGAACTGCTCAGCCTTGGGTGGAATAAAGGATGTGATGGATCATTTCTTGAATCCAGCATGGCAACCCTTGGGATAAAGGCTTTGCTTAAAAAGCTCAGAAAAATAAATAACATTGGAGCTGGATTAAATCTTGCTGCTTGAAAAATGTTACATCTCTAGAGCTGGGCAAAGCTTGTCCATATTTGGTGCAACGTTCACGCTCTCCACAGAGCTGCTCTCGGAAGTCAGGAATCCACAGTGTTTATGCTTGAGGATGATGAGTGTTTATAATGGGTTTCATTGGAGCTACAGGCCAACAATAGCAAAAGAATCTTGTTGGGACCTTAAAATAGACAGTTGCAGAGTGAAACATCTCTTTGGGTGGGGAGGGATTGGGAGAGGAAGGAGGGAGGGGAAATCAGCTCAATGTAACATAGGCCTTTGTGTTTTCCATAAGAAAATGAGAATTATGAATATCAGAACAGAAAGAATGGGGGAATAAATGCAACAGAAGAGGCTGCAAAGTATGCCCAAGGAAGTCCCAGGGCACAGGAAGGTCCTCACTGTCACCTCTGTGTGAAGACTGGGCTTTGCTGATCCCACAGATATGATGGGATCACCATGGCATGGCCATACACTGGTTTTTTGGGAATGATAGCTGAAAGCTTTTTAGGTGTTGGCATTTCTCACTGCACTGCTCTCCTTAATTTTGTTCCAGTCCAAACTAAAATAGCAGCTTAACATGGGACAATTCCCTATTCCATCCCAAGCACAGTCCTGATTTCTCGCCTCATTTGTGATGGTTTGCATTTGGATTTACAACAACACATTCTGTGAACATAAACCAAGTGTAAATAAGGCCTAATCTGGATAAATAACATTTGCATGGGAAACAAAGGCTGTTCTGCAAAGGAATTACAGGGGCAGAGCAGCACAAAGGCAGCTGCTGTCAGGCACGTGTTACCCTCTGGCTCAGCATCCAGGAGGCACTTGCAGGTAACTTGGCAGACTATGGAATACTGGAAAAGTAAACACTGAGCTCCAGGAAGGACAATATGATGGAAGATTAATGTATGGACAGGTTGTGTGGTGTATGTCAAAGGTTTTCCTGGGAAATCATGACTTTAGGATACATGGAGAAGGGTTGTACCTACGAGTTGGTTTATTCTGAATTCATTGAGGAAAAGAAATGTTGCTCTGCACAAAATGACTTCAAGTTTATCTCTGTTAATGGAATGTTCTAAAACTCTGGACTGTTTTACAGTTTGAGGCTCAGTCATGACTGGGATCGGGAGAGGAAATGTTTGGATTAGTCTTTTCCTAGTAAAAGTTTACTTCACTCTCCATTAGCCTTATCCTCTGCTGGGTTTTTTCCCCCCCAAATGAAGGTTTTAGCTGAGGTAGGTGACTCCCACATCGAGCTGCCCTACGGATGGATGCAACCCTGAGGCTCTCAGGGAACAGGGAACGGTCCCAGGGCATCCCAAGGGAAGAGCACATGGGCAGCTCTCACCTTTGGCTGGTTGTAGTGCTCCATGGACATGGTGATGACGTTGACCCCGATGATGAAGGTGATGAACAGGTCCAGGTAGTGGCTGGTGCAGAGGCTGTGGATGTATTTCCGTGCCGGGGAATAGTCGGCGTAGTAAGGCCGGCGCTGGGCCTCTGCAGGGGAGGAGAAAGGCAAGGGGATGAGCCAGGCCTGAGGATGCCCCTGCACACATCTGGAGCCAGGGAACAGCCTGTGGAGCAAACCAGGAGCGATTCCGCCTTGGAGGAGCTCGGTGGGGCGACGGGGGTGAGGCAAACCTCTCGCGCTCGAGGCACCTGGAAGCACGCAGAGCCCTTGCCAAGCAGATCCTTCTCCCTCCTGAGGGTTCCCTGTCCTTGCTGCTCTGCCTGAGGCTCGAGGGAAAACTCCTCATGGGATGGGGCTCGTCACAAACCAGGCAGCGTGAGGAGCAGGGTGGCAGTGGGACCCAAAGCCAAGAGAAAAGCTCCCAAAGCTGCAACCCCAGGGTTAGAGCGAGGCTTAGTTAGGGCTAAGGTTAGACTCAGCATCTCTCCTAATCTCATGGGGCAGAAGAACAGGAGCTGAGCTCAGCTGCTGTGCCAGAGGTTTTGGGGGTGTTTTAAGGCAGGGCACAGTGGGGAGGGTCAGCAGCACACAGGAGACACCAGCAGACACGGAGAGGGTGCTCGGGGCTGGGCTCTGCAAGGACAATCAGCACAAGCTCCTCTAGAGGTGTAAATTTATATTCAGAAAATATACAACAAAACAATATATAAATATATATATATATAAAATCAGGGTGTGGCTGCATCTAAAAAACTTTTTTTTTAAAGTCAGGCTAAATAATCATTGAGGCCAGGAATTTACCACATGAATTTACATCTCTGCCTCTGGTCATGACTCCTCCTTTTTTCTCTTTGAAATAAGGAAATTTCTGCACGTGACCAAGTTGCTGGGGCTGCTCCAAGGAGAGTGTTTGGAGCCTGGGACTGAGCTGTATTTACTGTGTGTGTCTCTCTTAAATGAGACTGTGGATGGGCTGTGGATACTCAGATGGAGTCAAATTCTTTTCAACCTTAAGAAATGTAAATGTTCAAGAGTTTACATAAGGCCAGGGCAGCATTACTGTAGATTTTGTGAGTGGAAAAGACATGTTAGGTCCTTCCAAGACAGGGCAGGATTGTTCTTAACAGAGAGGGGTTCTTGCAAATATTTCAGTAAATTAAGCTTTAAATGCATGAGGGCCTCAGAAAAAGCTTCACCTTAAAAATAACGAGGGAAATGAGTTCAAAAGTACTCAGTGACCTCTAAAATACATCTCCTACTCCCCTCATCCTGCTAATATCTTTCAGATGATTCTTTAAATGTGGGGAGTTTTTTTGATGGTACAACTGATGCCAGATTAGAGTCCAAACCCCTAAAATTAATTGGATAAAGGGAAACAGAATCTGTTGCTCCCTTTCAACTACAGTTTTTTTTCTGGTAGTTAAAAGTACAGTGGAAAACATTTCCTTCTGACCAGGGTCACCAAGACTTATTTTTTCTTTTAAAGGGTGTGGAAAAACAAGATGAAAGCAAAGTTGGTTTTGAATCCATTTTTCTGTTGCTTTCATGTGCCTTAATCCTAGGAGTCATCTTGGTCTGGTAGTGCTGTCTTTGCTACTGAGCTCAGTGTGTTTAAAAAACAAGAGTAAAAACATTGCAGTATAATATTTATTTAAGCCTTTAAAATGTGCTTTCATGTGTATTCAGGATTACAACATAATTTTTCTTTTTTTTGGTTTGTTTTGTTTTTAGGAAATGTCTTCTTGGAAATGCAAATAATCAGCCTGTTGGGAGGTCTGAGAATACCCCTAATAGTTAAATGTTATATTAAGGGACTATTTATTAATGACTAATGGCTGATTAATGGATCTCAGAAAACATTAGCAGGGATGGGTTGGCAGCTCATATGGAAAACAGGTTGCAGGTGACTGTAACTACCCTCTGACCTGCCCAAATGCAGCCATTGACTCACTATTAAGCAAAATATCAGGTGCTAATTATATTTTATAAACTACTTATTTATGGATAATCACAAAAAGACATGTTCCACTGTAAAGCTGCTGAACAGAAAACAGCTTCTAAGCTGCCTGTCTGAAACAAGGCTCACAAAAATGTGGGCTGGAGATAAAAGAAAACTGAGGAGGAACCACAAAGGTGGGTCTGTTTTATTGGCATAAAATTGTCTCAGAGGCCCCTCTGTCAGCCCTGGCTATGCCTGACCAAAGCTCTGCTCAGAAAACTTAGGGCAGGTTTGACTTGGTGTGGGATGAGGAGCTCTGGGAAGTGCCTTTGGGATGCACACAACCTGACACAGGTTAACAGAGGGAAAAGAAGCTTCTCCAGGGAGAACAGCAGGACAGTGTGGGCTCAGGGTGACAATACCAACATGCACAGTGCCATGCTCGGGGCAGGATCCCATGCAATGTCCATCAGAGGAGATGCTGCTCATGCCAGGCTGGTGGGAGGGAGCTGGGATGTGCCGGAGGGACACAGCACTGCTGGGGGGCAGCAGTCGGTGCCAGGAAGGCAGAGGGGGTTGCAGCAGGGTGGAAGCAGGGACAGAGCAGCCACAGCAGCTTCACTGCAGCTCTGGTCCCTCCAGGCAGGAGGGAAGAGTGTTTTGGGGCTCCAAGGCTCCAGCTCTGGTCATTCCCAGCCCCTTTAGGGAGGCTCTGGCCTCCTCTCACTTCACGCAGATTTTTAACTCTTAGAACAAACTATTTATTCTCCTCAGTTTGTGTTCTAAGTGTTCACTGCACACACCAACTGCCACAACACCCTGTTCAACCAGAGAGAGTCTCTGGGAACCTGGGAGAGGAGAGTGGATCATGGGGATGAGGGCACAGCAAACAGGGGAGATCAAATCCATCATGACTTACAGGGGGCAAAACACAACCTGTGCTTTGACTTGGAAATGGCTTCTGGGATGAGGCTCCCACGAGCTGAGCAGCACATTCCTGTCATCACAGAGTCATGGAATGGTTGGGGCTGCAAAGGACTTTAAAGTTCATCTCATTCCACTCCCTGCCATAGGTAGGGACACTTCCCACTTTCCCACGTTGCTCCAACCTGGCCTTGGACACTCCCAGGGATGGGGCAGCCACAGCTTCTCTGGGCACCCTGTGCCAGGGCCTGCCCACCCTCCCAGGGAAGGATTTCTTCTCAATGTCCAACCTCCTCTCTCTCAGTTTGGAGCCATCACCCCTTGTCCTGTCACCCCATGCTCTGTAAACAGTCTCTCTCCATCAACCACAAACAAGTTACCCTTCAGCTGCTGGTCTGAACTGCTGGAAACACAGGAGGAAAAGGAGAAACCACCAAACATGAAGAAAGGAAAACCCCAGTCCTTCCTCCCCCCCCACCTTCTAGATGTTGGCTAATGCTTGAATCTCACCTCCCTGCAGAGTATTTAAATTTCTTTGCTTGTGATTGTGCTGACATGAAAATTAATGAAGCACCGTCTCCTGGCTTAAAAGCATTTTAGTTGGCATTAAAATTCCCAGCTACAGCTCCTCCATTACAATCCTCTGCATGAAACATTAGAAAGCCCTAATGGATTTATCCCTGCTTGGCACACAGCAGCTCTGTACCTGCAGCTGCCTGGAAAAATAAAGGAGATGGTTTGATAATTCCCTAGTTGGAAACACTAAACACTCAGATATACAGTGCCCAAAATTTTAGTTACAGCTCAAATGTTTGTGCTGGAGACGGAGCTGTGGCACTGAGAGGATGCATTAACTTCAGTATCACTGCCCAAGATTGTTCCTCTCTAGAGAGAAAGGTTCACAATCGGTGCTTTGAGAAGCATCTCTGCTGGGCCTCTTCCTTCTACAATTCCCAGACACAGCTCTGTTGGGAAAAGCTTTGGAGGAACGTGGCTGTGGCCATGAGAAATCGGGAAACAGCATCTCTTTTTGGGAGTTCTCAGTTTTTGGGGACTTCCCAGGGAGCAGTGACATGGTGACACCACTGAAAGGCAGTCCCTGCTCCCCAGCTAGAGCTTCCCTGGGCTGTGATCCTGTGATTCCCAGCTTTTCCAGCACTGCCTGCTGTGCTTTCAGCACCCAGTGTCACCCAGACCCCCTTCCAGCTTTTGAAGCCCAGAGCTGGCCTGACACCACATCTGCTGCTTCACAGCAGACCCAGGATCCTTGGATTTGGCCTCATGTCCTGGAAGCAGAGGAGATCAAGCTGATCCACGTGTTTTTAATCAAAAACTTCAATCTGGGGAGGCTGGTTTGGGTCTGTGTCTTCTGAGAACCCCGTTAAAAGGTTAGGAGCAGCAGGGTTGTTAAATGACACCACATTTATCCACCAAGTAGATACAGTGGAGGGACCAGTGACTGTGTCAGGAAAATATTCTGGTTTATCTTGAATTTTTCTCCTCACATAAAAAAGTTCACTGTGCACTTCTGCCTTTGAAACCACATCAAATACATTTCTACAGTGAACTCAACCCCTGCCCTCTCTTCTCCTGTGAGCAGAGTTAACCTGCTGTCACCCTCTCCCAATCCCTCCAGGAAAGTGGCCCTTGGATGGGAAAGAAACACTTTGGAATGTTCTGAGGTGGTGTCTGACAGCAGAGCTGTGGGCTGAGAGGTCCCTCCCTGCTGGAAAGAACCCCCCAAACTGGACATGATGACTCCCCATCCCACCTGAGGAAGGAGCTGTGTCCTCCCCAGGCTGCAAATCCTGAGCCCAGCCTGCAGAGCCTGGGATTTGTACCCAGGCCCTGCTCGGATGGGACCATCCAGGCATTGCCAAGCTGAGCTTTCAGCCATTCCCAGGCCTGGGCTCAAGCCTGCCATGGGTCTGTGGTGCCTTTCTGTGTGGGCAGCAATGGACAGATGCCACAGAATCCTCAATCCTCAGGAGCACAGGGGACAGCAGAGACAGGAGACGGGACACAGAGACAAGGTGCCAGGCAGACAGTGAGCCCAGATGGACAAGTGTTGCTCAGATGGCACATTTATGGGCTATGCTGGATCTTATTCCTGTAAACAGCCCTAATTCTTCCTTCTTTTATGGTTCCTCCAGGCCAAATTCTACAAGTGGTAACTGAATTAAAAGCAGGGATCTCTGTCAGGCTTCCCATGCAGGCTCCTGGCTCCTCCACTGCTTTGCTGTGCCCATCCTGCCCCGTGGTCTCACCTGCTGCTCCATAGGGGGACACACAGGGAATTGGGACACATGGAAGCAGTGGGAGCTGCCATCCCACTGTGGAGCATCCCACACCTGCACACACACACACACACACACACACACACACACACACACACACCCCAAGGACACTCTGCCACACACAGCACCAAGCACAGCTCACATCTTTCTGAGTCTGCCACGGTTTTTCCACAAATCCATCACCTTCTGAATTACCCAGGAGGTGAAACCCCCTCCCATTGAAATAAAAAAGGAATCCATTAACTGTCAGTAGCAATCTGCCAAAATGCATATCAGGTATATGATTTCACCTTGTTAACTGCTCCACTTTGGATGCCAAGCTGTCCTTGCTGAACAGAGGCAGGTAGAGCCAAAGGATTTGAAGGAACCTTCTGGAAGCCCAGCACATGGCCAAATGTTTTGCCTCTCAGCTGCTACATTGCCTTGATCACCTTCCAGAAATCTGTCCTCCTCCCTGTGTGCTCTCAGTGAAATGTTACAACCCTCCTCTGTGCAATCCTGGGTCTGCAGCCCAAAATATCTCCTTGAGTCTATCCTTGGAGACAGCTGGATAAAGAGGGGCAATGTCACAGCGTCCATCACTTTGACAGGGCTCTTTTTGGTGTCTAAACAGCAAGTCACAGCCAGGCTTTTAATAAGATTTACTTCCTAATCAGGAAGAGCAACTGGCTGTGGCTAAGCTGTGCCTCTTTACCTGTGCCTTGGTCTATTTTCTCTAAGGATGTTTAATGTTCTTTGTAAAGAGCTTTTTTTAAATTTCATATAAACTTTGTATTTATCTGAATGTCTTCTTGAGTCAGCACATTGGGGTAGAAATGCTGCACAAGCAGGAGGACCCCTGGAAGCCTGAAGCTCCCTTACTGTGCTGGAAATGCTGCCTTCAGGATTTCCACCCTCAGACTCAGAAACCAGAGGGGGAAAAGGAGATTGAAACTGCACTTGAACTTTTCTGAATCTCTGAAGTGATTCGGTGTCTATTTGCAGCTACTTAACTCACAACTGGCTAAAATGAAATGGGCTTGGCCTTCACTGTGGTGTCAGGTCAGTCTGTGGAGGCCATGGTGCAGGTATTTAGTCCCCCATGGCTCTAATAAAAAAGACCATAAGAGCAGGAGTTACAGGGCTACAGCTGCCTGCCTCCAGCCTGGATGGATGGAGGGAATGGGATGGGGTTTCTCCCAGCAAAGCCTGTGCCTGCTGTGTCCTTAGAGCTGGGCTAAAGACTCTTTCCCCAGCTGAAAATGGATCCCTAAGGCTTGATGTCTGGGAGACAACTGGCCATTTGTCCCAATATTAGGTCCTTCCAGGAGATTACACAGCCAGGTGAGGAGTCACAGCACTCCAGCCTTATCCCAGCCTAAGCTCATCTTTCATGACAGTGGGCATGTTCCCTCACTCCTCAAAATGCTTCCCAGCCCCTAATGCAGGCTATCCCTGTTCACTAACTGGGAAGTTGGTGTGGCTGGTTTCCTAGGAATACCCACCAGGTGCTACAGGCAGCTTGTCCCAGGTGGAGCCTGCCAAGGAGGAGTGGAGGTGAGGGTTGGGTCAGGAAAGGAGCACAGGCTCAGGTGCTTTTCTGGTCCAGTTTGATGGTCCCTACTGGATCCACTGAGAAGCAGATTTTGGCTCCAGGCCTTTTGTTCCACCCCAATGGCCTCTACACCTGGGCAGTGTTTCCATGAGGACTCTTTGCAAGGACAAAGTGACTTTGCTTACATTGCTCAGCAGTAAAGGGCCACCCCAGCGTGGGACAGGACAAGCATCTCTTGTAATGGACATTTTCCAGAGGAGAATTCCCTGGCCAGCCCCATCCTGGGGCTCCCCTCCTCTCCCCTGGGGGTGTCCATGCCCTCATGCAGCGTGTCCGTGGCATGCGGGGCCATGCGCCAGGACTCTAAAAAAGCATCACAACTAATTTGTCTAAGAAAAGAACTAATAAATCAAACCACCACCACCACCACCATCCTCGGATGCAAGCAGCACGTTAAGCCCCAGGGTAGCCCTGGAATGGCCTCCAGGCACACAGGGAGCATTGCACTGTTTACTCCCCACATCCCTCGGACACACCGCGCTCCCGCTCGGAGCTTGGGACACCCTGGCCTTGCAGAGGGCTCTGCTTGGAGGAGGATTTCCCCCCCCCCCCCAGCCAGATAAACAGGCAATGCTTCCCTTCAGGCTTGTGGAGGACAATTCCCCAGTATCATCAACCCAAGGCTTAAGGCACCGCCAAAGAGGCACCGAAACAAAACAACCTCTTGAATCCCATGGAAACAAAACCAAAGGAAAACAGAAGTCTCGCTTTGGGAGCAGGCAGGGCTCAGAAAGATTTTGGTTTGTAAGGCAGTCTACCGACCAGACAGGTACATCTCCTTACTCCTGCGCTTTTTCTCCAGGCGTCGGAGCCGCTTCTCCTCCCGGCGCCGGGCCTCCTCCGCCTCCTGGTGCTGCCGGCACTTGTGGAAGTTCTCCACCACCACCCCCACAAACATGTTGAGCACGAAGAAGCTGACGATGAGCAGGAAGGAGATGAAGTAGAGAAGCATCCAAGGGTTATGGTTCTGGATGGGCTGGTGGGGAGTTAAGAATAAGAGAGATGTGGCGTGGACCCGGTGCGGTTAGGTGGGGATTTGGGGAGCTCTGTAGCAGCAGGACAGCACAGTACACTTGGGCACTGGGAGGAGATTTTTCCCCAAAGCAGTTCCCTCTCATTCACCTTCTCCCTGACTACAATTTTACTTCTGGTGTAAAACCTGCCCTGGGTTGGCTTCCAGGATTTAATTCTTTTGGCATTTATTTCATACAGCTAAAGATAAATCTCAGTGGATGTGCATCATCCCACCAGCAAGATCATTTGAGCTAAAGATAGGCTCCAGATTTTATTTCTTTTTGAGATGTGGGCTCATGTTTCACAGTTGTTATGAGATCTTCAGAAGCTGGGGAAAATTAAGTACAAAGTGTTACTGTAGCTACTATGGGGTGCTAATGGAAGACTTGACTTTTGGTAGAAAATGCCACATAACACACAAACTGAATGTCTCTAATTAAAAACCCCATCAGCCACTGCAAAAGTAACTCAGCGGAGAATGAAAAGACCTTGGCAGCCCAATGGACAGTCAGGACCTCAAAGGTCCTATGGCTCTGCTCCTTCCTGGGACTCCAAAACCACTGGAGTCACCCAGGCAGGAGGTTCCTGGGAGCTGGACTCTGCAGCACATGTACCTGTTGGTCAATGCCCACGGCATCCAACCCGTCGTACATGATGTTCACCCAACCATCCTTGGAGGAAAGGACAAACAGGGACATGAGGGCCTGCAAGAAAAGAGACAGAAGAGATTGGTCTGGCATTTTAATCCTCAGAAAAGAAACTAAAACCACACAGAAGAGATTGGGTTTGCATTTTAGTCCTTAGAAAAGAAACTAAAACCAGGTTAGAACCAACCCACAGCTCATAACGCAGCTGGTTTGGAGATAGTAGAGAAATGCAGCAGATTGTGGCTTGCTTTTACTTCTCTCCAATCTGGCTTAAATGTGAGTAAACTGGGCTGTTAATGCTCCTTTCCCCTCACATATAGGCTGACTTTTTCTCAGGTTTTCTGGTCACCAAAGGACAATTAAAAATCAGTATTTCAGGCTGGCTCAGTGTCACACAGTTTTAAAAAACAATGATATAGCCCAGCTCCTGCTATGGGCTGGCTTGCTTTTCAGACAGTACAAAGCACCTTATTTTCTTCATTTGCAAACACAACAGCCAAGAAATGAAGAGACTAAAAGGGACAGTTAAGGTCCATACACAAGGGATTACATCCAAAAGCAGTGACTTTAGGACAACACTGGTGGAAAAGACCTCTCAGGCCATCGTGTCCAACCATTAACCCAGCACTGAGAGATGAATAGACGTCGTTCTCAGAAGCTTCCTGTGATGGAGGTTCCACCCCCTCCTCAAGCAACACATTTTAAGTGTCCACCCACTAAAAGCTGCTGCAGGAATCCCTGCAGTGAGGACTTTACCTGTCCCAAGTTGTCAAAGTTGTACTTGCGCCGCACCCATCTGTAGCGAGCGTTAGCGCAGTCGGTCTTGGTGGTGATGTTTTTCACATCAGGACCATCACAGTAGTAGAACTTCCCTTTAAAAAGCTGCATTTGAGAAGCACAAAGAAAAAAAACCAACACAATGAAACAGCTTTGAAAAGTCTGTTCTCTGATTTATCTTTCTTTCCCTCTAGTAGAGTTGTTTGCCAAGTGGGATTTCCTCTCCTTTCCTTCCAGCTCACACGGTGCCTCAACACACATGGCAAGAGAGCTCTGGTGAAAACCTCATCCCTGAGGCATTGCTGTGTGGTGCCTCAGACACAGGAGGAACCAGGGTTTTGTTGGGAGGATGACAACCTCTCCTCAGAGGAAGGGATATCCTATACATCCTAACACACCACTGCCAGGAGGATCTGAGGAATTTCTGTCCCTTCCCCTTTCAGACAGGCTGAGCTGGTGCTGTGCTGTCCCTCAGGGAGCTCTGTCTGCTCTTCTAATCCCAGGAACCTCCGAGTGACCCAACTGCACCTCAGAACACTTCTCCTAAAGCCTGGCTCTTCTTTCCTATCTGAAATCTGTTTTGGAGATATTTAGGCTCATTACTTCCACCTTAACCCCAGTGGGTGAGAAAAGCAGCTTCTCTTCTGGGGCAGTCACTTACAGATGGCAATGGTGAGGGAAATACTCTACCTGGACTCCTAAGATCCCAAAGATAATGAAGAAAGCACAGCAGATGAGAACAATATTCCCAATAGGCCTCAAGGAGGAGATCAAGGTTTCCACCACCAGCTTCAGACCTGGGGCTCTGCTGATGACGCTGGAAAAAATGACAAGACAATGAAGCTTTTAATTTTTATGCATGTCCTGTTATTATCCAGCTGCTTTTCTTCTTCCCCAGGCTGCAGTGAAGCTGACACAATCCTCCTATACCTGCAGGCAGCACTCAGAGACAATTAATGACTTATTTGGACAACCAGAACATTCCCAGTCACATTAGATGGAATTAAAACTGTCAGACACTGTCAGCAGAACTGGGCTGGTCAGAGTGAGGAGGGAAGACTTTCTATGGGCAGAATATCACAGAATTCCCACTACAGGGTTATTTGTAGAGAGGTGATCACTCTGATCCAACAAAAGGGGCCAACACCAGGCAGGAACCTCCCTCCTCACACAACATGTGTGAACAAATTCACAATGGTACTGGAGACTTTCCACAGGTGGAAGAGTGGAGGCCTGGGCCCTGTGACAACTTTACAAACCAAATAATTCCAATTTGCTTCCTAATTAGTTCCTGAACTGACTCCAAGCTAACAGGAACCTGTGAACAACAGCTCCACAGCCAAAGGGTCAATCCTGTTAGGGAGCTGTGAGAGGCCTGGTGTGCTCTGAAGCAGGTTTGGGGTATTTTGGAGAACAAGTGTGTTGCTGTCCTGTAGGAGTGCCTGGAGAATTCGTTGTTCTCCCATGGGTGTCCCAAAAATGTGCTTGCACATCAAGTGTAACCAACCCAGACAAGCTGTTCTGGGAAGGGGTTTTGAGTGAGAACATCAAAGCTGGTTTTGGGAGGGGTCTGTAGAGGGGTCCTTGCAGGGAGCTGGTGTTCACATGGAATGATGCCTTTGTGGCTACCAGAAAAAAAGGGGAGAGCTGTGTGCTGCAGAGACAAGGTGTTCCATAGGGTCTTGTTTGAGAGAAACCATGTGGAGTCTGAACTGCACCTCCAAAGTGTTAGGAATGGTCCCTGGAGTAACCCTAGAGAGGCTGTGCTAAGTGAAGCCATATTGAGAGGTGATGAATTCCTTTCTATTCATAGGCTCTGGCCTAGTTATTCTCAAAGACTAATTCCCTCTTTCCCCTTTACCTTTCCTTAGGAACTGCCTGTGCCCTGAATTCTGTTCCTAGTTATGTGGGTCAGGCAGGTGCCCTGAGGTGCTGTCAGGGTGACTCAGTGGCTCCTGGTGGGACCCTGATGGCACCAGCAGAGCAGAGCATGGGAACAAGAGAGGAGACAGAAACACTGAGTTAATTGTCACTGAGGAAATACAGAGCAGCAAAGAGCAGTTTTTGTGGTACTGGGTCTAAAAAGTTGTCTCTTCCTATCACTATCACAAGCATGGCTTTGTAACAGAAAGCCCAAAGGTTTTTGGAGGTGACTATATCATTTCTCCTGAAATTTTACCAAGAGAAAGGTTTGTGTTTCTTGCCAAGCAGGATGGAAATAGAACAGGAGCTGGGAGCTGATAAAAACCCCCCCAAGCATGATCCCTCTTTGTTATTGTATAATCATAACCTAAATACAAGTTCTCTTTATTCCTTTTCTCCAACACTGAAAGCTCTCCCATCCTCTGCCTGGCTGAGGGAGGAATTGTTTTGCAGGGCTGTTAACAATCCTGGGAGAGCAGGGAAAGATGCTGGAACTTATCAAATCCTTGTCAGCACCCGCTCAATTGCAAATTCTCTGCCATCCAACACCAGCTCTTTGCTGGGGAATGACTGGGAGGCTGTGCAGCTTAAGAAGGAGCCAGACTGAATTGTAAAACCCTGATAAAAATGCAGTGTGGAGGAGGCACTGACTGCACTCACTGCCTGAGCACGATAACACCTCTCACTCCGAACTCCAGCCGCTCGTTTCTGTGCTGGAGGAGATGAATTATAACTCATTTCACTGTTTTCAAACAGTTTCACCAGTTTAGTGCTCCCCAAAGAGGCTTCTACCCATATTGTGTTCCAGTTTTTGTTGTTATTAAGCCAGACCTTGATGGATCATGGGCATTTTTTCAGTCTCTTTGATGTATCAGCACATACCGGAGGGGTCTCAAGGTCCGCAGAAGTCTCAGCACACGAAGGACCCCCAGGATTTTGGCTCCTCCTGCTGATGCCATGGACACAATAATGTCAATGATAGACACAAAGACTAGGACTCCATCCAGGACATTCCAGCTGCTCTGAAGGTAGGTGTTCTCCCCAGAGAAAAAGCCAAGAGCTACCACCTACAGCCAGGAGAAGAGAGACATTTAAATCTTCACCCACATCATAACTATACCATGTCCTGGTCTTTGCCAGGCCTTGACATGAAGATATAATTACCTTAACCATCATTTCAGCCACAAAGATGGCAGTGAAGATGTAATTAGAAACACTTAGGAATATCCTTTCCTGTAAAACACAGAAAACAAAACGAGGCAAGTTAGAAAATAAACATCTTTCATCTTGCAGGGTCTTGCCCTGAGAAGCTGAAGATCTGGAGGGTGGGTGAAGGAAGGAAGCGACCCCGGTGCTCACCGTGCTCTGGGGGTCTATGTCTGGTCTCTCCAGTGCAATGGTGATGCAGTTGAGGAATATAAAAACCAGCACCACATGATCAAACATTTTGTGGGCAATGACTCTCTGGCACATCATTCGGAACCTGAAGAAATGGGGAAAAAAAGATCCATCACATGTTTGGGGCAGTAATAGACTCCAACCCAAATGGCATGTCCTCAAAAGCCTTCCCCAGGTGAGCCAGTATCTCCATTCTTCAGCCATGATTATCATTAATTATTAGTAATGCTGGTTAAGCCATTCTTCTTCCTAGACAGGCATGGAGTGAACCACACAACACTTCTGCCCACACAGAACAGAAGAACTTGCCTCAGAAACTGGATTTCTAAATCTCTCAGTGTTTCTATATCAGAGGGAGTTTTCTCAAGGGAAGACTTGCTAGGAATGCAATATTCCATTACCAAAAAAAACCTGCTGGGCTGGCATTTCACTGGGATTTCTTACCGATTCTGAGGGGAAAACAAGTAGAGGGACCAGTCTTCGTGGGTCTTGCACCACTGTGGCTTGTAGGGCTCCAGGGCTTTACGAATCCGGTAGCAGTAACTCTGGATAAAAAAGAAGAAACACCTTTTCTTCCTCTTTTATTTTCCTGCCTCTTCAACTTGCACAGTCCTGTTGTGAAGGGGTGGGAGGGGGGAAGTACATGGCATTTCATAGTGTCTGTGGGCATTTGGGACAGAGCTGTGGTGGGCACTGCCATGTTTGTCCATCAAAAGAGCGAGGAAAGGGGTGGAAGAAAGGGGGTGCTCTACAGGGAGAGATTAACAGAGCAAGACTTCTAGGCAGGTGTCATTTTGACATCCAAAGTTGTGCCAAAGCCAAAAAGGCCCGAAACAACCGAAAAGTTAAGTAGAAAACATTCTTTTTAGGCTTTCAAGATACCAAACGGCTCTTGTGAGTAAAGACATCCACCAGCCGTTGTGTCCACAGCTCATTTCTGGAGGCACCCTGGGGCAGTGGGACAACCTTAACCAGTCTAAAACCAAGACAAATGGATGCACATTCCCTTGTGGGAGACCACTGTAACAGCTCAGCTCAGTAGCTTAAAAAAGATTTTCTTTAAGAAGTGAAGGCCCATCCCTCGGATCGGGATTGGTGGCATCTCCACCAGCCATGAGGCAACAAGACATTTCCATGCTGGGTTTTTAACCAGGGAGTGGAAAAAGCCACTAAACACAGGACCCCCCACCCTCTCCCTCAGCTCACATCCTCCATGTCATCCTCGTAGTCCGTGGAGTCCTCCTTGTGCCCCTCCATGCGCAGGAAGAGCTCGCTGGGGACGTGCACCATCTTCCCGTTGCAGTCCTGGAACTCTGGGGGCAGCACGGCCACGGGGCTCACCCCGAGCGAGGGGCGCCCGGGGGGCAGCTGGAGCAGCTCCGGCAGCTCCAGGGAGCTGCGGTAATCCAGGGATTCTGCCCGGCGGTGCAGCGAGGGCCGGCTGACCGTGCTGGACTTGGCGTCGTCCGAGTCGTCGTCCGTGCTGCCCTTCCCCTCCCCGGAGAGCAGGGACTCCCTCTCTCCCGACTGGTTCTTCTTCTTGAGGCTCGGGGCTCTGCCCAGGCTGTTCCAGCTCGAGCGGCGGCTCCCCCAGTTGCTGCTGGTGCCCCAGTTGGCACAAGGGGAACTGCGGAGGCTGGACTGGGAGAGAAGGAAGACAGTTGAGGGTTTGCTGGCAGGAGGAAAGCTGAAGGATACGGCATTTTGCCCACATTGGAAGATCTTTCTTGCCGCAAGTCATGTCTTGCCCTCCTGGCTTTCCTCACTGCTAAGATTCCATCAGCTTTGAGATGGGGACCAAGGCCACACTGAAGGTGCTCCTGAACTTCACCTGTAGCACAGCTACCAACCCTCTGTGCTCATGACTTGCCCCTGTCCTGGCAACATCAACTTTCCATAAAACTGAAGCCAAAGACACTTTTGCTGAACAGATGTTTCCCTTCCTCATGCTCAAGTGGTTTCAACCCACAACTTCCCCGGTACCTGAGTCACTCAAATGTCTGTTGGGAATTGTGCACTTATTTCCAGTATTTTCTCTTCAATTTACTGCATAAGACAGTGGAATGAACGTTTCTCTGACATTCCTGGCACAGATCAGGGTGTGTCAGTGCACTTTGGGCAGGTCAGGATGAGAGAACTCAAGGTCAAAACAGAAAAACCAGAAGGAAATCTCCTTTTCCCCCCATGGCTTCCTCCCAGCACGAATCAAGGCACACTGCCTCCCTCCTCCTCCTCAGTGCTGGCCAGCTCTCCCCTGACTGCTCCATCTGCCTCTGGCTGGTGGCACCAATGTGACTCTGAGAAAGGATTCAAACTATGAACAACCTTCTTCAGCAACTCACAATCCCATAAAAGCCCAAGGCAAACAACAGTCATCTCTATTTTCTTTTCAAAAGCACTCCATTGACTAAGCAGCTTTACCAAAGGGACAGTGGCTCTGCCTGTGCATGAAGGGCCTTCACGGTCTGCTGCCCTGATTTGAACATGATCCTGCAGCCACAGAGCAGAGGAAGGGGACGGATAAGCAGCGGCAAAAATCCACTTTGTCTATTAAACTGCTCCCTGTTTACACAGAGCTGCCCTCCTGCTCCCCTGCTGCAAGCAAACACAGTCAGCTGCCAGAGCAGCCAGATCTCTGCTCCATGAGCTGTGCCTGGTGGCAATCCATCAACTCACTCCTTGTTCCCTCTGTTTCCCCTTCAACGGGGCTGCTGTACTGCAACCAGAGCTCAGCTGCTGGGTTGGGAAGGACAGATGATCCTTCACTTCCCTCTACACAAGGTAAATTCCACATACAACCCCAAAACACTGAGGGAGAGACAGACCTCATCCTCACAGGAACACTTGGCAGCTTCTCCAAGACACCACAAATGGACAGTGTGGTTGGCAAAAGATTCCTGCTCCTGCTCTGAGGGGGTTGCTGGGTTAACTGCATGAACTTATGACTTATTTAAGATTTGTCTCTCCAGCGAGGTGGCTTGGCATGGACTTCCAAGCCTGAAAACACTGAAGCCTGTACATCCCTGTCTCCCCCCTTCACAGACTCACTGTCCCCGACTATTGTGTTGTCACTGCCCTGCCCCATCACAGCACAGCCATTCCTTTTCCCTCTTGACCCTGTTCTCCTCCTGCCTTTCCACCTGTATCTCACTCGATCACCCTTTGTTTTCTTGCCCAGCACAGACAGACAGACACACAGACAGATCTGTGCCACTCACAGGCCCTGGGGGGGTGTTGTTGGCAGTAGGAACCTACCAAGGACTTCTGATCGTAGCTCGTGGGGTCCAGGGACGCGTTGCTGCCTCTCCTCGAGTCCCCAAAGGTGTGAAGGGAGTCCATGTGTGGGGAGCACTTGGGGGTGGGCATCGGAGTGGCCGCCGTGCGCAGGATGATGGGAGGGGGCATCGTCCCCCTGCCCTCCAGGTGTCCATTGGGGGTGACAGCCAGCGAGTACATCTTCATCTCTGGGGAGGGGACACCAGGGCACTGCTCAGCTACAGAAATCACTCTTCCAAAGCACAGAATCACAGAATATGCTGAGCTGGAAGGGACCCACAAGTTTCACTCAGTCCAAACCTTAACCCTGCACAGGCTCATCCCCAAGAGTCCCATTCCCTGTGTCCCAGAGGATCATCCCAACCCTCCTGCAGCTCTGGCAGCCTTGGGGCTGTGCCCACTGCCCTGGGAAGTCTGGGCAGTGCCCAACCACCCTCTGGGCAAAGGAGACCCTTGGCCTGAGATCCCCCCTGACCCTGCCCTGACACAACTCCAGCCCATTCCCTGGGCTCCTGGCCCTGGTCCCACAGAGCAGAGCTCAGTCCCTGCCCCTCCTCTGCCTCTGCCCAGCAAGTTGCCCCTGCCAGGAGCTCTCCCCTCAGTCTCCTCTTCTTCAGGTTGAACAGACGAGATCAGATCAACCCAAATGTGTTAAAAGGTATTAGGAAAATGCCACAACCTTTTAAAAGGCTTTCAGACCACCTGGGCTTGGAACTCATTGCCCTCCAAAGGAATCATAGAATTATGGAATAGTTTGTGCTGGAAGAGAACTCAAAGCTTATCTAGTTCCAACCACTGCCATGGGCAGGGATGCCACCCACCAGATCAAGTTGCTCCAAGCCAGGTCCAACTTGGCCTTAAACATCTCCAGGAAGTGGAGTCACAGTTTTGAAGACTAGGAGAAAGTTCCTGAGGAGAGGACACTGAGGACTGGCTAAAGTGACCCTTTTCATTTCCCCTCTTGGCTGTGTCACCCAGAGATGCACAGAGATTTTAGTGCACTTGTGATGTGCTTCAAGTTCTTTCATGGAGAAGGCACTCAGCAAACAGTAGGGGACAGGAAATGGAAGCTGCTTTTACTCATCCACCCATCACAGAGAAATCTAATGGCACAGCACAGTGGTAATTGCAAAAAGCATCTATTGTAGATGCATGGCAAGTACAGGCTGCAAACCCCATGTTCACTCTGAAGCCAAACCAGACCAAACCCCTCCAGCACCATGGGGTGTTTTAATACTCCAAACCAAAGGCTAGTTTCAAACCTCGAAGTAGGGCTGAACTAGCTCCTGTTTACTGGCCTTGGTGGGTCCTGGTTTCACATCAGAAATCAATTGATTTTTCAAAATCACCCTTAAGGAGGGGGGAGGATCAGCAGAAAGGCAGCACAGGCCTGCAGGGAGGAAGCCAAGCCAGTGCAGCCCCTGCTCTGTATGTTCCACTGGCTGCTCCATTGGATCACCTGTTTAGCTGCTGGTTTGTGCCCAAATGCCTGATCTGGACTATAGAATTCCATGGGAACACTGCCATTCACCTTCAGGCTGCAAGTTCCAGCTCCAAATTTGCTCATCTGCCAGACACGTTCCTCTTGCCCCTGTACCTGTTACAGACCAACAGCTTTGAAATAGAATTGTTAAAGTCTTTTTGCTGTTTAGTCACCAGTTGGCACCTCTGAGACTTATGGAGGCACACAATAACTCCTGCACTTTGATGGCAAGTTCAGCTCTGTTTTCTGTTCCTGTATTAGCTGAGAAGAGGTGACAATGGGTTTTTTTGCCCAGAAATCTCTTATTATTTGAAGCTGCTCAACAAATAGTTGGTGCAAATCTGGTGTAGAGTTGGTGCTGTGGGTCCCTTGCCAACCATTTGCAATGGACATCTGATCACTTTGGAATTTGTTCTTCATCTGCACACTGAGCAGCTCCATCACCTTGTTTTGATCTAGCTCTGTCTCAGCTTCCCCAACAAACTATTCTTCCCCTTCCCCAGCTGAATTCCATCTGCTCACCACAATCAATATCATTTCCTTAGCTGAAACAAAACCTGGTTTAGAAGCATTTAAAGTCATCCTAGCAGAGCCCAGGCTGGAACCAAAGTAAAGAGCAACTCAAGTGCCTCCTGTTTACCATCATGCCATTCACTCTGTTAAAATATGGGGTCCCTTTTTGTCACCTCTCTGGTTGCAAACTCTACAGACTGAAGGCTGTCACCTACTAGTCCATGTTTTTAGTTCTCTGGTACAGTGTGGCCTTCCCTCAAATCGATTTCCAGCCCCTCCTGGAACACAAATGAGCAGCAACATTTCCATCAATCAAATCTCACCCAAATGCGTTTGTGTGGGAAACCAAAAAGAACAGATGAGAACATGATTGATCTGAAAAGCTGCTGAGAAGTAGGGTGAGAACATTGCTGTCAGCAAACCATTCTGTGGGAATGGTACAGGAGAAACGATGAGACAGGGCAAAATATTCTCACAGAGTTTAAATTAGAAAAACATCTGTTTAAAGGAAATATCAGTGCTCATTCAGCTTTCCCTTTGCAGAGCTGCTCTGTGGACTTAGATATCAGCTTGATTGCCAAATAAAATGGGTTCTTCCACTTTCCCCCATAAGTTTCTGTGAAAAGATATGGAAGCAGTTGTAGCTCTCAGATTTCCCAGGAAAATTGAGACACAAAGCCCTACCTGTTGCTCGGAGGTCTTTCAGCTTCTCAAAGTCATCATCAAAGTTGGCAGAAGTCTTGTCCTCATCTGTGTCTGACCTATTGGCATCACCCTGCAGAGAGAAGGGGGATAATTAACAGACCCAATTAATTTGCATGATTCAGCAGCTCAGAGGTACCTCAGTTCCCCGTGATTGGTTAAAGTGTGGCCCCAAGGAATGATCCCAGTAATTCCCTCTTCCCTGTTCTGATTCATTTTCACACCTGGATGATAAAGGATGATGTTGTGGTTGTCACTGTTGTTCCACCAACCTCCTGGAACAGCGATTCCCAGGAAAACACCGAAGTGCAGCTGTGACAGGAGTGACTAAGAAAAACTGGCATGGTGGGGTTCCAGATTTGCACTTGGAGTTTGGATGTCAAAGGAGGTTGAAGGGTTTTTACTCTTTATTTGGCAGCAACTGTAAGTTTGACTTAGATCTGAAAAACCCAGCCCTGGTTTGCTCCCTCCAGGCTGGCTGGTAACTGAGATTGTGTTGGGAAATCTCTTGGCAACACTGATGCTGAGGGAACGAGGCAGCATAGCACCATCTCAGGACAGAGAACAGCCAACCACCCTCTCTCTGGCTTTCCTCCTGGAAATCCAGTTAATTTTCCCTTTTGTACATATCTGCTCCCAAAAATGACCAGCCTGGGACAGAAGAGCTTATCCTCAGGTTCTCCTTGCCGGGAGAATGATCCCAGCACATTGTCAGCAGGACTCTGGCTGCAAAAAAAATCTGTGCAAATTGATAGCAAATGGTTGGATTAAAGCAGCTGATCCCAGAGAAAGGAGCACAGTTCCTTCACTGATGCCTGAACAAATCACCAGGGTTTCTAGAGACAGGGTGTTGAAGTGGCAGTGAACTTAATTTCATCTGTGATGGATGGCAAACTGCTGCAGCCAAACTGCCAGGATGACTGAAAGGCTTCAGCTCCCTTATTCATCTTCTCTGTTTTACAGCAGAAACACCAGGGCAGAGCAGTTGAAAGATCTGCCTGGTTTGGGAAGGTTTGTCAGCTTTCCCAGAGCAGCTCTGGGGTAGATTTCAAAATGACATGGGAACAATGTAAGCACGAAGATGTAATTATGGTGCTGTTTGAAGTCTGGCTGCTTGTTGGACCAGGCACAAATGTACTAAAAACGGGTCTGTGACCATTTAAGCCTGTTCTCTTCCAGGGAAACTCCTGGCAAACTTGCTCCACAGGCAGAGTAGAACCTGAGATCAAGCTGGGCAGAAGCTGGGATCAGGCTGAGACCACAGCCTGTGATTCACAGGACAGTTTTTAGTTGCACAGGGCAATTTCCTTGGTGAAACACTGCTGATGATTCTGATTTTTGAGCAGCTCTAAGATGCACCCTCTGAACTGCACAAGTCTCCCAGGAGTCACTTTCCAGTTAAATAAAAGAAACACCTGAGCAAAGGGAGGAGAAATGCTCTCAGTGTCTTCTGTGATTCCAAAACCAACCCCTTGTCAGAGGGGAAAGTTAAAACAGGAATTCTGCCACATTCCCAATGTCCCAACAGGACCAGGGATGACAAAAGAAAACCCAGTTCCATTGATACTTCTTCCCAAAGTTGTCCAATGGGACTGTAAAGATTTGGTTACAACCAGAGCTTGGAGCAACCTGGGATAGTGGAAAGTGTCCCTGCCCATGGCAGGGAGTTGGAACCAGATGATCTTTAAGGTCCCTTCCAAGCCAAACCATTCCAGGATTCCATGATTTATAAGTGCAAGGCCTGACTGGAGGCCTGGTAGCTGAAATGCAGCTCTGAGAAGGGTTTGCTCATTCCTCTCTCTGAGACAACTGACAAGTCCATAGGCTTGATGTCAGGATTTATAATAAATGGAAGTGGAGAGCAAAATGTGCCCTGCAAATGTCATGCCTGTGGTTGGTGGCCTTTTCAGAGGCAGTGCTGTGTGAATGATACAAGTTTTGAAATCCAGTGCTTGCACACATTTAAATCAGGGGCTGTAACAGCTCTGAAAGGAGCCATTAAGCCTGAGCAGGGAAACCACAGCCATTTGTTGAGCACAGGAATCAGGCACTCAGAGAATTCTGCACCAGGCTGCCCATTTCTGGCTTCACATTAGTAGGGGATTGAACTTCCAAGAGGGCAGGGAAGGAAAGGGATCTGTTTCATACAGAAATACCTGCAGGTGGCTGAACAGAGAAAACTTTCTTTTGCCTTAAAGCACCGTCCTAAATGTCTCAAAATTTCATGTTTGAAACCTTGAAAAGCAGCTTTTGAAGAGGAAATAACACAGAAGGGACAGAGTGCCAAGGAAAGGCCTGAGAACCAGTTCCACATGACTAGAACTGGTAGAACATTCTACAGAAGGCCTGAGGTTTGCCTAAAGAAAAAAAACACAGGATATATGGGAGATCTGGTGAGCAAAATGACTCCTAAATTATTTCTTCTCTGTCATACAACAGACCCTCCAGCAGACCAGCCAAATCCTGCTCTCCCAAGTCCCCTGCCACATCCAGTGGGCCTTAATTACAGTCATTTATTCACAAGAGCTTCCCATGCCCAACCCAGCCCTTCGAGTTTAAATTTCAGGCTGTTTGCAAGGCAGGATGCTTGCCCTGACATCTCTCTTACCTCTGCCTGGAAGCCTTCGACCAGGATGGCAACGAGGAGGTTGAAAAGCACATAATTACCAAAGGTCATCAGGGCCACGAAGTAAAGAGCTGCCCAGGAGGAGGTCGATGCCATCCCGTTGTACAGGACCACATTCCAGTCCTCCTGGGTGAGGATCTGCAGGGAAGGGAAGGAGGAGACTCCCCAGTTACTCTTCTCATGAGCAACAACTGCACCCAAACACTGCCTCAGCCATTTCTTCCTCTGCTTTTGACCTTTTCTGAGCATAATCCCTCGCAGGTCTCCTGAGATGAGGCAGCAATAATTTCCTTTATTTAGATCTTTGCATGTTCTGGCCAAACTCCCCTGGCATTCCACTGCCCACAGAGGACCAGTTCAGATCCCAAATGTCATAACATGAAGGATGCTCTGGTCCTAATCCCATTATTTTGTGGAGGTATTGCCTCCTTTGATAACCATCAGAAGATATCAGACCTGAGGCCACAGATCTTGTCTCCCTTCAGGCTTTTTAAGGCAGCAGGAGCTGAAGGAAAGGGTAAGGGACAGGAGGGGATAAATGACATGACTGGCTCAAGAAATTCAGGGAAGCAGAGTGGTTTCCTTTAGGTAAAAGCACTGATAAAAAATACACATCTATGTAAAGCCTGACTCCAAGGGACCTTCCTCAATGATTTCCTGGAGCTCAAAAATCCTGGGGCCTTAGAAAAAACAGATGACAGATTCATATTCCACATTAATTCATGCCTGCAATGAAAATGGCCTCAAACCCTCCTAAAAGCAAGGTGGCTTTGGGGACAGGAATGAATTCAGCTGCACTGAGTCATGTCACTCAATCACCTTCACAGGACTCTGTGCCAGCTCCAAATCCCAAGGGACTGCCAGGATAAATGCAGGAACCTGAACATTGGTGAGAGAAAAATGTGAACCTCTGAGGCTGCTGATTTGTCCTTGTTCTTTTGGGAGAAGTTATATTTTTCCCAGTGAAGGCTCCACACTGGTTTCCACCTTGAATGATGCTGTGAACACCTTCCCTGTGTTTAGAAACTTGGCTTAATGTTATTCACATTCTACTTGTTGCACTTGGGCTCTAAAGTCTGAGCTTTGAAACAGAAAAGATTAATCTTTATATTGAAAATGTCCTTGAAACAGCAGCTTATTGTGGAATATGTCAGAATTTCACAAACCAGATCTTGGCTGCAGAGGAAACATGATTTTTTATGTAAAGACATTCCCAGCACCTTCAGCTCTGATTTGTGACAATATTTGTCACTCCCAATTACAGGAAATTGTTTGCAGAGTGCATTTTTAGGGAAGTGAAGGTGAGTAAGGAGACAGAGATCTGCAAAATAGGGGCAGAATGGGCAGCAGACTGTGGGTCTTGATCTTATTGATTATATAAAAGGAAAATAAAGGTGAATTTCCTTCTTAGACTTTACTGACAGCAGAGATGCACACTGCTGATTTTAGTAAATTGCTTCTCCATCAGGGCTTATAGACTCAGAAACACAATCTCTTTGCCCTAATAACTCAAATTTGACACTTACTGGAACAGTTCTGTGAAATAACAAGGTGTTACTTCCACATTAAAACTTCCTGGAGGACCCAGAGCTTACCTGAAATACAGTGACAATGGCCCAAAGTAAGGAATCAAAATTCTTCCTGTCTGGAACTGTGTCTCCAGTGTCAGTTTTCAGGCTGAACTTGCATCCAAAAAGATGCATGCCAAGGATGCTGGAGGGGGGAAAGAGGGAGAAACACATTATGGTGGGAAATAAGGTTGCAGGGAGGATTGCAGTGATTTTTTTTTGGACACTTTTCCCTTCCCAGTGTTCTGGGTGCTGGGGGTATCTCCTGGGAAAGTGGGATCTGCTCCAGCACTGACCCAACCCTGCAGTTTGGTTCTTCTCTGTCACATCTCATTACAATTTTCTACACTAAAAGGACCTCTTTCATCTAGAAAATGACCAACCATATTGCCAGCTCCCTAATCCAACTGTTTTCCAAGATTCTGAGGAGCATTACAGGGTCAAACAGACAGAAGGCCTGGGGTCTGTACAACCTCCATCACTGGTAGAGTCCAGCTAATCCTGAGGCACAGCTAAATGAGCCTCTCAGGAACCTGAGGAGCATTTGTGACCTTCATCCACCTACAGAACTAGGTGAAGAACAGACAGAAAAAGGGCCAAACAAATCTGCTGTGAGCAGTTCTATCCCACAAACCCCGCAGTGCCTCACCACCCCGCCCTTCCCATTCCTCATCCACGCTGAACAACCAGTCAGGGCGGAGCTGCAGCCCCAGCTACCTGAAGATGAAGATGAAGAGCATGAGCAGCATGCAGAAGGTGGCCACGTTGTCCATGGTCTTCATGAGCACCACGAGCTGGCGGCGCAGCGCCGGCATGAAGCGCACGAGCTTCAGCACCCGGAGCAGCCGGAACGTCCGGAGCACGGAGAGCCCCCCATCCGACTGGCCAATGATCTCCCAGACACTGCAGGGACAGCAGGGCAAAGGGGTAACACTGGGGCTCTCCTGAGGCTGGTTTCCTATGGGAACACATCATTCAAACCCCAAAGGAGTGTTTATTCCCTGCTCCCAGAGACTGCAGGAACTCCAGGAGAACAACTGGGAAGTCCTGAGGTTGGTTTCCTATGGGAACCATCATTCAAACCCCAAAGGAATGTTTATTCCCTGCTCCCAGAGACTGCAGGAACTCCAGGAGAACAACTGGGAAGTCCTGAGGTTGGTTTCCTATGGGAACACATCGTTCAAACCCCAAAGGAGTGTTTATTCCCTGCTTCCAGATATTACAGGAACAACAGGGCAACAGGGGGAACACTGGGGCTCTCCTGAGGGTGGTTTCCTATGGGAACACATGGTTTAAACCCCAAAGGAGTGTTTATTCCCTGCTTCCAGGCACTGCAGGAACACCAGGAGAACAACTGGGAAGTCCTGAGGGTGGTTTCCTATGGGAACACATCGTTCAAACCCCAAAGGAGTGTTTATTGCCTGCTCCCAGAGACTGCAGGAACACCNGGAGCACGACGGGGAACTCCTGAGGGTGGTTTCCTATGGGAACACATCGTTCAAACCCCAAAGGAGTGTTTATTGCCTGCTCCCAGAGACTGCAGGAACACCAGGAGAACAACTGGGAAGTCCTGCGGTTGGTTTTCTACAGGAATCACACCATTCAAGCCCAAAGGAGTGTTTATTTGCCTGCTCCCAGACACTTCAGGAACACCAGGAGAACAGTGATAACCAGCAGCACCATGGTGGGAAAGTCCTGAGGCTGGTTTCCTATGGGAACACATCATTTAAATTCCAAAGGAGTGTTTATTGCCTGCTCCCAGAGACTGCAGGAACACCAGGAGAACAACTGGGAAGTCCTGAGGGTGGTTTCCTACAGGAATCACACCATTTAAACCCCAAAGAAGAGTTTATTTGCCCATACACTGCAGGAACACCAGGACAACTCTAACACTGGGGAAGCCTGAGGTTGGTTTCCTATGGGAACACATCATTCAAACCCCGAAGTATTTATTTGTCTCTTCCTTTGCTGCTTCTAGAAAACTCTTTCACTCCCCAGCTGTGCAGGAACTAAAGTGGTTCCTGGGGATCCCAATAAGAGATCCCTTTTTGTCACCTCTCAGGCTGCAAACTCCACTAGTGAAGGCTGTCACCTACTATTCCCTGTTTTCAGTGCCCTGGCACAGTGTGGGACCTGGACATGCACAACTTGGCTCCTTTCCAGCTGCTTTCTTCTTTAATTCCCTTGTTTTCTGAGGCTCTTCACAACCCACCTCCTGCCAGGCTGCACCACTACATTCTGTCCCAGGCCCCCACACAGAATGGTGGTCACAAATTTGTACCATGAATTGACTCCTCTTGGGGTGGGTTGGTTTAATCAGGCCACAGACTGACCTTTGTCTTGGGCCCTTATTGATCCTCCCTTGTCTGAATCAAAGGGATGGACCCAGGGAAGCCAAGACCTCTATCCTGGTTTGCATCTGGGTCTCCCTTGAATTCTCTGCCTCAAATTACTGACTGAGGGGTGAGCAGCACTGCTGGAAATAATCCCAGCACAGAGGGGAGCACAAGATTCCCACTCACTGGCACCCCCAGCTCAGGCTGAGCCAGTGTTCCCTGGGACAGGACAGTGGCCTCTGACCCTCCTGCTTGCCCTGTTCCAGGGTTAATTCGAGATATGGGCACCCACAGGACTCTTTTCCCAGGACCAGCCACTCTTCATTTCAGTGGAAAATCGACCTCAGTGCCAGATGTGCAGTGTAAACAGACTTTGTTCTCCATCTGCCAGGTCCATTTACTTTGGACAGCCCTTGCAACGGCAGGAATCTAAAATGCCAGCATACAATTATAGCACATCCTAGCCCTGGATTAACACATGCCACATCATTCCTGATCCCCATCCCACTCCCCAGCTGGGCTGAGCCCTCGGCACAAAAGCCCCAGAGCACGAAGAACCAGCAGCGACCTGATGACAACGATGATCCCGTCGAAGATGTTGTAGGGGTTCTTGATGTAGCCAAAGATGCCAAAGGCAAGGAGTTTCAGGAGCATTTCCAGGGCAAACATGCTTGTGAAGACGATGTTACTGATCTCCAAGGCGTTGGTCAACTCATCTGGCTACAGGAAAGAGAAGCAACAGGGTCAAAGGGATGCACAGAGGGAATGGGAAGGGCTGGAACTGGGATTTGTGCTAATGTTGCACAACTTCTGCACCTTCCCATATTCCTTCTGGGAAGTCACTCAGGTTGATAAAGTCTGAGGGGGAGAGCAGACAAATCCCAGGGATAGTCCCTGTGAGTCTTAGTGGAAACACAGAATCCCAGCCCATTTCTGGAGCAGCTGCAGGACAACTGTGCCCAACAGAAGGGCCCAAAAAATGAAAGCTATGCCAGGTTAAGGGCTTGTTCCCTGTTCCAAGATGCAATTATCCAGGTGAATGGCTGGCATGGCTCACACAGGTCAGGCTGTTTTTATTGCACTAACTCCAGCTTTATATGAATATATATAACAAAATATGAATATTAGCACAGCTCTATTCATATTAAAACAAAGCATTTTTCTTGCAGACATCCCTTAAGACAATTAGGAAAATAAATACTAGTGAAAGTCAGTAGGATAATAGGTCCATGCCCCTTGAGATATTTATCTCCCTTTGGAAATTGTCTCCAAAAATCCCCAAATGATCTTTCCTTCTGAAATGCTGGTTAGTAACACACAGCAGATTTTGTTCAAGTGACAGCAGCATGGTCCTGAGTGTCAGGATTCCCTCCAGGATCAGTGGAGGTTTCTCTGAGTGCACCAAGACTTCATGCAGCACAAATCCAAGATTTTTCCACTCCTCTCCTCCATCACCAGCACCAAATTATCTTGGGCTACAATCTTGTTCTCAGACAGAGCCTGAGGTTCCTTTCCTGGGAAGTGCAGCAAAGTCAGGCTCCAAAACGTGGCCCAGAGGGGACAGATACAAAAGGTGGGATGGGGTTTGTTCACTCCCTGGAGCTGCCCCTCCAAGCAGCACCAGGCTCTGCAATGTGCATTTCCACATTTCTAGTTCGAGGGCTGTTCCTTTGCAAGAGAAAATAAGTCTTTTTTCATTTCCTTTTCCTCAGTGTAATAACATTGTCTAGGAAAAGGTGTGATTTTCATATCTGACTCATCCCCTGCACTGATAATAGTTTCCTTTATTCCCTACCCCTCACCAGACACCATGGAAAGAACTTGTTTCTTGGAGATATTGTTTCATATTGTGACACCATCACATTTCACTTCCCACTCTGCAGACCAAAGCCTGGGCAAAGGAAGGAGAGGTGGTGAAAGAGTTAATTTGACTGCAGGAAGAGCCCACACATCTCCTGCTAGGGCAGGACAGTCTGTGGGCTGCTAATGAACCATCACTCCCAGCTAAAGCACTTCATGCAATAGTCTGTCTGCTGCTCATCCATTTATCCAGGAGAAAGCACTAAGAGCTCAGTCCTCATGGTTACAACCCACAGACACCAATTACCAAGGGACACCAGGGCAAGGATTGGGCAATTTTCAGTTCTTTAGTCTCCATGAAGCAGCTGAGGATCAGCTGCCTGCCCTCCTCACACCTTCCTCGCTGCAGGGATGGATTCCCTCTCTAACATCCATCCCATTCCCTTCTAAAACATCCCAGGCAGAGTCTTTCTGTAGGAATGAAAACACAGCTGGAGGAAAGGGCTGCTCTGGGAAGGCATTGAACCAGCTCCCCAACAGAGACTGAGCCCAAAACAGCCCTGTGGGCTCCCACTCCAAACCCCAGTGGTGACAGGGCACCACACTCAGTGTCTTTGAGCACGTTTGGTGGCCCCCTAGCCAGGGTTAGACAAGGACATTCCTGACAAGAAGCAAAAGAACTTCTTAAATTCTTGCAGATTGAGAGCTCTGTGGGACAGGGTGTTCATGGCTCGTTGGAATGTCGAGGCTGGGAAAGGAATGACAATCATCAGCAAGGAATTACACAATCCCTGAGGCTGGAAAAGCCCTCCAGGATCATCCCAACCTGTGCTCAATCCCCACCTTGTCCCCCAGCCCAGAGCATTGAGTGTCACATCCAGTTATTCCTTGGACACCTCCAGGGATGGGGACTCCAAACCTCCCTGGGCAGCCCCTTCCAAGGCCTGACAGCTCTTTCCATGAAGAAATCCCTCCTTCTGTCCAACCTGACCCTCCCCTGGTGCAGTTTGAGGCTGTGTCCTCTCATCTTGTCATTACTTCTCTGGGAGAAGAGACCAACATCATTTTTTACATGAAACTGCAGCTTCTTGGGGTTTTTCTGTAGCACTTTCTCCTCAGAAACATGGAGAATCTTCCCCCTGCTCCCTCCAGAGCCTTGTACACTGCCACACAGCAGGAGCCTCATTTGCTAAAGTGAGACAGTCTGGTGTTCTCCAAGCTCACCTTGCTTCTGCCACATGTGCTGCCAAGAGTCACAAGTTCCTCATGGAAACTGGGAGAGCTGGTGATCACTTCAGAATCCCTAATCCTGGAGTTTTGTGGATATAGAATCATGGAATCATTAAGGTTGGAAAAGACCCCTAAGATCACCGAGTCCAACTGCTAACCCAGCACTGATGATAAAACAATCTCAGTCTTTATCAAAAATGTCAGTGTCCAGCCTGAAAAGCCTAAGCTGAACAAACCTAAAAACACCCCCAGGTAAATAAAAATAATTTTTAAGTTGTTATTCCCTAAATTCCCAGGTTTTCTAAGCCAAGCCTGAGATTTTTCTGTGGCTTGGTTGAGCTCATGGCATCACAACCATCTGCTTGAACCGATTTACCAACATCCTTTGACAATCTGTGCCCTTATTGCTTTGTCTCCAGCACTGTGACTTTTGCTTCATGTACAAGTTGAGGAGAAAAGCTGCAGTGACCTGTCAAGGGAGGGGACAGAGGACACCCAGGACAGGCAGGTGGCCCAGAAAAGGTCACCAGTAGCTGTGACAGCAGAGCACAGGGTCCAACTGAGGGACAGCTGGCCCTGCAGAGCCACCCTCGCACCAGGGATCTCCATTATCCTCCAGGGATCATCCGTGGTGTGAGGCAGAGCTAATGGGATGACAGGGAGGGATGCTGGAGCAGTGACAAGGATGGATGGCCCTGAGTGCTGGCCAAGCTGCTGCTGGAAGCTTTTGGATTATTAGAGTGGAAGCTGAAGAGCAGATGAGCCAAGTTCCAGTGCTCCAGCCTTCAAGTGGAATGACCTTCTCTCGACACCAACCAGGGCCTGGAAAACAGCCGGCCATGGATATTTTTGTGCCTTCTGAGGTGGTTCATTGCTCAGAGCAAACATTTCCCGCTTCCCTCACTCCCTGATGAGCAAAGATCCAGCAGGAGGGTCAAGGAAGAGACACTTGAAAGCCAAGATGGATTTTGGCCAAGCCCCTGGAGTCAGCCACTAGGAGACACTGTTGTTTTGTTCAGATTTAAGCCAACCCCAGAGCAGGGAATCTTTTTCTACTGGTGAAGCAAAATCGTGCATTTGCTGAAAACAAAACTTTTTATTTCTGTCAAACTACCTGGCTGAAATGTCTTA
This sequence comes from Serilophus lunatus, assembly GCA_013399895.1. Lineage (NCBI taxonomy): Eukaryota > Metazoa > Chordata > Aves > Passeriformes > Eurylaimidae > Serilophus > Serilophus lunatus. The sequence goes on along the minus strand of VXBA01005714.1, from coordinate 201,827 downwards.
TTTTGACCACCTCAGAAAAGGAAATGTCAGGCTTTTTGCTTGAGAAGTGGTTGTGGCATGAAATGCAAGTTCCTTTCTAGCAAGGAATGGTTAATAAAGCTTGGCAGCAAAATGAGGTACTTCCAAGAGGGTAGTTCTAAAGGGGTGTTTTTTGCCAATTTGTTCTATAAACCTTCACAACTCTGACAGGGAAACTCCTTGTGCACCACAGGGCTCCAAGCTGAATGAGGGAAAAATTCCTTTTTCAAACACAGCGAGAGGGAGAACGACCCCTCATCGAATTTGGGGATCATCACAACTTTTGCTGCTGCAGTTTCTCAGAGCCAGGCCAAAAGGCAGCCAGGTGGCCTTTCAGGAGGATAAAAAACGCTCAGGAATCCCCACACTGGATGCAAGATGGGAGATGGTTGGCAATGGTTGTGGAGGCTGGAATGGGAATTGCTGGAGACCCTCAGCAAAACTGAGCACAGAGAGTGGTTTAACCCAGGTAAAGTCCAAAAAAGGTTCAGATCTGAGTACAAACTTTATGGGTTTCACATTCAAATTGTCATCCTTTGGCCGTAGGAGTAAGTTTCCTACTATTCAAGGGAGAGGCAGAAACTGTGGCATCAGTTTGTAAGATTTCAGCATCCTTGAGTCTGAATTTGAAGTCAAAACAATCCTGGACTGCAGGCAAGACACATCCCACCACTTCTGCTCACTTGGAAGGCCATATCTATGCTGCAGAATATTTCAGTGATTCAAAACTATGCTTTTATTAGGGACAAACCTCAAAGGTTTCAGCAGTTCATTCCGAGTTCAGACAAACAGACAAAAAAATCTTCTCCTACATAGTTTAGGTCTGAAAACCTGGCAAGACAAGGCTCCTTCTGAGAACCTGACACTTCTGGTTTTAGCAAGGCTCAGCACAACCCCCAGAGCCTTCCTGGAAATCAAGAAATTCAATAAAAGAGAAACCCATAATGGTCAAATTATTGATGGCTCCTACAAGCAGAGAATGAAGAGCAGGAGTTGCAGCCTTGGATGCTCTTTGTGCAACTGAATTGCTGCAGTTCTTCAAGGAAGATGATTTCTTTGTGCCTCTTTTTCCTCTTGTCCATCTTCTCCCTCATCTCTTTTGATTGCTGCATCCACAACCACCTATTTCACACAATTTGGGCTCAATCCCCAGGCTGGGGCACCTTTTTGCTCTGAGATGGAGGAGAAATAATCCCACCTGCATCCCACAGGAGAAAAGGGATTCTGGGCACCACGTCCTTCCTGCTGAATGAACAGGGAAGGAAGCTTCCAGAATAAAAGATGTGCTTTGCTCCAGAAATTCCCCCCAAGCCCAAGGCAGCTCGACTCCTCCTGAGTCATGAGGAGCAGTAAACAAACCTGAATCTTTAGTCTCATGAACATCCTTTGCACTTGGGTTGTTTTTTTTCTCTAGTCCTGAGTCTAAAGCTGACAATGGGATTCTGAGCTCTTGTTTATGATGCCTTTTCTGCTTTAAATTTTTTAAGCTGAGCCTTCAGAGACTCTGCCCAGGCACAGCAATGAGCTGTCAATCCACGTTTTGTTTCTGGACACCCTGAATTTTCTCTCTCTTCGCCTCATTTTTGAGCAATTATGATTTTCCAGTTACCAGTTATTCCACTGCAACAGATTTCACCTGCCTGCAGTCCCTGGCATCCTCCCCATTTCACAGAATTCAAACCCAAAGGGAATGCAGGGAGAAGGGACAAGGCATCCAGGGACTTTAAACTTACTCTGTTTACACACCTCCCACTATCCCAGGCTGCTCCAACCTGGCCTTGGACACTTCCAGGGATGGGGCAGCCACAGCTTCTCTGGGCACCCTGTGCCAGGGACTCCCCACCCTCCCAGGGAGGATTTGAACATTCCCTGGCTAAGAAATAAGGGAAGGAGAGAAGCTGTGACATCCCACAAGCAGAGACTCAATATTCCAGCAGTTCCATGCAGAAGAGTCAAGGTTTGCCCTACACAAGCTGCTTGTTTTTATTTACAGCTATTTCATTCCAATGCCTCAGAAACAGTTTGGGCAAAGGTCCTCTCTGAGGGAGTTCCAGGAGCCAGAGGGTCACAGTGGAAGCAGAGCTGTCAGGGAATGGAAGTGACACCCCAGCAGAAGTGAAGGCTACATTTTGACCTTTATTTTTCTCTCCTTTTTTCTTTTTGCTTGTCAAAGTCTGACCCGAATTATTCTGATATTTCTATGGCAAGTAAACAACCAACCAGCCCAAACAAGCAGAGAACCCCAAGCAACTCAAGACCTGGATTCTTCCTCCTTTGCATTCCCTGCCCTTAGAAAAACATGAATGATGCAAGTGGGCTTTTCAACTTCAGCAGCTGAAAACATTCCCTCTGTAAACCATTTGGATGTAGTTTATTTACTACAAGATTGGACTCTTACTGTCTTAAAATCAACTTCAAACAAGCTGAGTCAATCTAGACTGAGGTTCCAACTACAGAAATTGTCTTCCTTTCATGTGATAGAACTTCTCTTAATAGAAAAAAGGGTTTGGGTGGTACTTTCCAATCCACATGAAAGCAGTTCAAAGTTATTTTGCTGTCTGGCCTCGGAAAAGGATCAGGAATTTGAACCAGGATGTCCCAGCTCCTTAAAGACTGCCCTGGTCCCCAAGACTTTGCTATTCTGAGGTGTCACTGCCCCAGGTTTAACAGCCAGACCCCACAACCTCCCAGAGCACCAGCCCTGCTCAGGAAGGGTTTATCTGTCATTGATGTCTCTGCTAAAAGCTGTGACTTATCCGATGAGTTTGTGCTTAACATGAAAAAAAAGGCTTTGCTGAGAGATTTCTAAATGGGCTCCTCTGAAAAGTAGGCTGGGAACAGAAGGAACAGAGATGTCCTCATGCCTACTGAGGGATTCCCTGGCTTTGGAATTAAAAATGAGAGTTAATTCTCTCAGTCACCTCTCAGTTTTATGCCTTCCTCTAAATGGGATCCTTCAGGTGATAACAGTTTAATTGAAGATAACTGATGGTAATTGTTCCTCCTTTCAATTGACCTATTTGATCTCCTAATGTTCTCTGGAACTACTTCTACCCCTCTGCTCCATGGCCAGAGAGTAACAGCCAGTAATTCCATACCCAACTGCAGATGCCAAATGCAAACCACACCTTTCTGGAGCTGGAAACAGGGCAGTGGTGGAGGGCTGGAGGAAGCTGCTCACAAGGTGAGTCTCCAGCACTAAAACCAGCCATCAGAGTTGATTATCCAGCAATAACCAGATTCCAAAGTCACATATTCCCCGGGAATTCTGTGCAAGTTCAAGCTCATTTGGTATTGACTAAGAGGTTTAGATACTGGGAAGAAATTTTTCCTTGGGATGGTGGGGAGGCCCTGGCACAGGTTTCATGGAGGAGCTGTGGCTGCCCCAGCCCTGGAATTATCCAAGGCCAGGTTGGAGCAACTTGAGATAGTGGGAGGTGTCGCTGGATCTGGCTGATCTTTGAGCTCCCTTCCAACCCAAACCATTCCATGATTCTGTGTCTCCTGGCTGGGAGTGTTTTCTACAGAAGAAACCCTGGATGCCACATTTTCATCTCGTGCAACCAGAGCTACAGATCAGAGACAGTTTGTTTTCCAGGATAACCACTCTGCTGTAGCTTCCTTAGGAAGCTTCTCAGGCAGAAGGTCCCACATGGCACAACATATTTGCAGTATTACTTTCCCATTTCTCAGTTTCATTCAGCAAAATGCAATTTCATTTCAAGTGACATAAATGCCAGGCAGGATTAGATCAATTGCTGCCTTCCCCACCCTCCAGAGAAAGGATCTGGGCAATCTGAAATCTTATCAGCTGTAGCACACAAAGCTAAAGCTACTGTTCTTGAAAAGTAGGCCAATCAACTGGATTATATCTTGATGGAGGATCACTTGGTGTGACAGATGGCTCAAAAATAAGCCTTAAAATGAAAAAAAAACCCCAACCCTCCAAACCCTAGAAAACAACCCCCCAGACCAGGCCAGAAATGCTCAGGTTTAGTTATTAAACAAGAAGTCACAGGAAGACTCCAGGAGAGATGCTGGAGTGTGGACTCTGGTCATAGATACAGCCCTGACACACTGATTAGTGCCAGGGGGGAAGAGGAAAAATGGGAATATGCCTGAAGTGAAGGCAGGGAAAGGCTCCTCAGTGCTCCAGTGCTGGGTTTAAGTAACAGTCCCTCTTCACAGGACACAGGAGGTGCCTCTGGCAACTTCTCTCTGCTCTGCACTGGGGTGGCCTCACCTTGGATGTTGGGGCCACTTTGGGCACCACAATATAAGATTTGAAGCCATGAGAGAGTGTCCAAAGGAGGGAAGGAAGATGGGGAAGGGCCTGGGGGGGGAAGATGTGAGGAGCAGCTGAGGGCACTTGGTGTGTTCAGCTGGAGAAGAGGAGACTGAGGGGAGAGCTCCTGGCAGGGACAACTCCCTGGGCAGGGGCAGAGGAGGGACAGGGACTGAGCTCTGCTCTGTGGGACCAGGGCCAGGAGCCCAGGGAATGGGCTGGAGCTGTGTCAGGGCAGGGGCAGGGGGGATCTCAGGCCAAGGGTCTCCTTTACCCAGAGGGGGGTTGGGCACTGCCCAGGCTCCCCAGGGCAGTGGGCACAGCCCCAAGGCTGCCAGAGCTGCAGGAGGGGTGGGATGATCCTCTGGGACACACAGTGTGACTCTTGGGGATGGGGCTGTGCAGGGTTAAGGTTTGGACTCCATGATCCTTGTGGGTCCCTTCCAGCTCAGCATATTCTGGGATTCCAGAGGCAGACCTGTTACAGATCCCCCTTCCCTCTTCACATTAAACACGAGCAGGTTTCTCTCCACTGCCATCCCACCCCACATGGCTTTGGTTCCTTTAAGAGCCCCTGGCAAAAATCCAGGGAAATGATGCAGCCTGACTCATCCAGATCCATGTGCTGGTGGAGCCCTTCAAAGCCCCAGCGGGTCCGTGAGCCGTGACATCTCTGAGCAGGGCCTGTGCTCACTCTCATCCAATATATTTGGCTTGTCCCTCTCCAGAAAAAAAGATAAAAAAGACACTTGCACAAGGAATTATATTCACACAGTTCTGGCCCACTGCAAAGCTGTTTGTTCTTGACCACTATCTGTGCTGAAGTCAACCACAAATGGCCAAAAATCATCAGCCCGAGGCCTGAAATCAGTTTTTTTCCCCTGGCTAAGCATAAAGCATCCATTTAAAAAAATAACATGTCATTCATAGTGATGTATTTTCCTTTTTATCTATATACTAATAAACATATTTCTATATTTAGGCTGAAAGTACCTTGTATTCCACACCATTAACTAGAAAGAAGAGCTGGAGCCTACTTTCTCCTTTTAGATGGAAACTGAGTCACAAGATACCAAGAGCTGGAATATTTAAGTAGTGAATACACACAAAGAACAAGGAAATATGTTACAGCCATTTTCAGGCAAAAATGAGTATGGACACCCTGCCTGAGGGAATCTGCACAGGAAATGCAGGTTGTTGATTTTTTTTTTTCTAAAACTCTGCAGCCACATCACAAATGCACATTTCTGGCTATGCACAGAAATTATGGGATGCCCATCCACATCCACAGAAGGTGGAGCACAAACACTGAGGCTAAAGAAGCGTTTCCAAACTCTTTGATGATACTTTAGCAACGATTCCACGATCTTTATCCCCATCCAAGCCACAGAGATAACACAGAGATCAAAGGCCTTTGGGTTGTCATTAGCAGGCAAACTCAATAGAAGTTGTTTACTTCACCCGAGCTAATGGCACTGGAAATATTTAATCAAAAAATGGACACACTCTCTCTATTACTGCCAAGATGATTCAGAAGGGGCCACTTAAATCTATTTTGTCAAGCCATTACTCATCCCTTGCTAATAGACCTTTATGGAGAGTCCCTTTGAAAAATGCACATTCGTGAGCTGTGGGCTCTGCTCTGGTATTAGGAGATGAAAACATGACAGAGTCTGATGGGAAGAACAATATGGGGAATGCGTTTAGTCTACATCTAACAAAGACCTTGACTTAGTCATCTTCTGAGCCCAAGGAGAGGAGCTGAAGTGGGTGATGGGGAAAGAAGCTCAAGGACAGGGCAATTCTTCAGAAACATGTGAGCAATGGGCTGTAAGCGACCTCTGAGTGCTGAGAGGGAGATGGAAAGACCTTTTGGAAAGATGGAAGAAGTTTAGGAGAGAGAATTTCTGAGGTTCCAGGATCTCGAGGTGGAAGGAGAAAACAAAAATGTTGGGTGCAGTCAGGAGAAAAGCTGGTGCTGTGTCTTACAGAACAATGGGGTGTTCCCTCCTCGAGCCTTCAGCGTCTACAGTGAGAGGCCAAATGCCAGGACTTCCAAGTCCTTTTCCTAATTCTTAGTTTAAAACTTGCCTCTCACATGACTTTAAACATGTATCAGACATTTGGGCACTGGCAGCTCGTCATGGGTTTCCCTTTGGGATGTGCAGAGACTTTTATTAATCATAGAATTCCAGAATAGTTTGGGTTGGAAGGGATCTTAAAGATGATCTGATTCCACCTCCTGCCATGGGCAGGGACACCTCCCACTATCCCAGGCTGCTGCTGGCCTTGGACACTTCCAGGGATGGGGCAGCCACATCTTCTCTGGGCACCCTGTGCCAGGGCCTGCCCACCCTCCCAGGGAGGAATTTCTCCCCAAGATCCCTTCCAACCCTGCCCTCTGGCAGTGGGAAGCCATTCCCTCCTGGGCTGTCACTTCAGACCCTTGTAGACACTGTCTCCATCTTTCTTGTCAGCTCCCTGCAGGCACTGAAAGGCCACAATTAGGTCACCCCAAAGCTTCCCTTTTCCAGGCTGAACAATCCCAATTCCGGTTAATCCCAATTCACCAGGGACATTCACCTTGTAAACGGCACAAAACCACTTCCCACCCTGATATAAGGAGAGTTAGTCCTGCCTTTGAGCCTGGATGGACCAGGTGAGCTGAGCTCTATCTACCGTGATTTTTGTGACACTGGACCCTCGGGTTCTTAGGATCCAGGGCACTGCCAGGGTGGGTAGTTACACCTCACCACTTTTCCCACAGGCTCCTGAAGCTCAGGAACATCCTGTGGGATGTTCCCAGCTGGGGGAACCTCCAGTCCTTTTGTGTCCCAAGACAGGGCTGCACTTGGCACAGACCCAATTCTGATACAGCTTCTCTGCAGCTTCCAGAAACACTCCTGAAGGATTCAAAGATTCAAAAGCCTCATCAGGATGGAAATGATTATCTGCAAACCCACATCTGCAACCCAGGCAGCAGCTCCTCTCTGCTCAGCACCAAAGACAGGCTGGGAGCCAGGAGAACAAACCCAGGGGAAATCCACCTTTTCTCCCCTCTTGCAACCCCAAAGCAGCCCAAGCAAGTGTTACAAGCTTATTTTTGTCCCCAAAAACACAATGCCATGAACAGCCCAGGGTGTTCCAGCCCACGGCCAAGGGAAGCAGATGGAACTTTGGAGCTTCCGTGCTGTTCTCTCGAGTGAATTATTGATCCGTTCTTTCAGCCACCAGCATCAGACTAAAGCAGCAATTAAAACCCATCCACAGTGATCCAAAAGAAAAAGCAAAGACAAAAAGGTACAAACCCAGAGTCTGGATTTGCCAGCAGCCTGCAGCACGAGCAGCTGGAATGTTACAGAGGGAACAAGCTGCTCCCGGGAGCTCATCGCTCCATTGTAGCTTCTGAATGCAAATATCCTGAGCTGGAAGGGATCCACAAGGATCATCCAGTCCAACTCCTGCCATTGCCCAGACACCCCAACAATCCCACCCTGTCCCTGAGTGTTGTCCAAACCCTCCTGGAGCTCTGTCAGACTTGGAACAATCCCACCAAATGCTCCTGGAGCTCTGACAGCTTTGGGGTCGTGACCAAACCCTGGGGAGCCTGGGCAGTGCCCAACCAACTTCTGGGGGAAGAACCTTTCCCTGAGATCCAACCTAACCCTCCCTGACACAGCTCCAGCCATTCCTGGGGTCCTGTCACTGGTCACAGGGAGCAGGAATCTCCAATGCCCATCAGGAAAAAGCTGTGGACCAGTTGTGCCTGAGACATTTAAAAATAACAACTCCGAGCACCATCATCCCTCTTGCTTCCCAAGACAGCAGAAATTCTTTAAGCCAAGGCATGAAAGGACAAAAGAGGCCAGAAAGGAACTCCAGGGCAGAGCTGCCCTTCAGCACAGCTGGGTCACTTGGACACTGCATTGACTGAAAGCTTGGAATTACCAAGGGGGAGCACAGAGCAGCAGGAAAGCTCAGAGACCCCTGTTCCTCAGCAGCTCTTTGTATCTTACAGCTGCTGGATTTTCACCTGGCAGAATTCCTTGAGTTCAGTGGAGCCACCACTGAGTTCAGAGATGGTCCAGTGCTTCCACGCTCTCACCTTCTTGACAAAAAACCCCAATGAAATGAATTATAATAACCAATCACCAATACTCAGAGATGACCAAGGATTAATACCCACAAGAAATAATTCTGCTGGCTTTGCAACGTGTTTCTCTTGTAATTTTATTCCTAACACTGGGAGAAGAACACACAACTCTGGAAAACAGGACTTAAAACTGAAGAGGTGACTTTCCATTGCATTTTTCTAATTTCTTTTGCACAAATGATCCCTCACTCCCAAACTCCCCTGGATTTCAGTCTGTTGTTATGGGGAAAAAAAAAATCATCCAGGAAAAAAAAGTTCAGTCCTTCTGATTTTCTAAGATATAAAATCACTGCTAAAATAACGAAATTCAATTTTATTAGCCCTAATAACAGCAGCACTAATTAAAATTATTGTAATTTACCACCAGCAGGAGGCTGAGGTACCAGAGACTGTTCCCAGGCTGCTGGAGGGGGATGGTTTGGGTTTGGAGGTTGTTAGTTCAGCCTTGGTGAGCCAGGCAAAGGGGACTGTTAGTGAGCACTAATTACCCACCAGTAATTCTGGCAGCAATAATAACACCTCTCCAATCCTCAGCGCCGATGCTGCGAGTGCCGGAGCCATGGGACGATCTGCTGCTGGTTTCAAGGAGAGCAGTGAGGCAGAGGAAAGCAAAGGGAGAAGAGGCAGCACATTCCATCCCCATCCCATGGTGTGCAGGGATCACAGCAGGAGGAACTCTGCACCCTCTGGCTCTGCAGCCCCGCGGAATCCCAGGCTCTGCCAACCCACTGCACATCCCACACCCTCCTGGGGAAAGGCTGGCACATACCTCTGACTAACAGAAAATAAGGATTTCACTGGACTCCCCATCACTGGAAGTGTTCAAGGCCAAGTTAGATGGGATCTTGGGAAGAAATCCTTCCCTAGGAGGGTGGGCAGGCCCTGGCACAGGGTGCCCAGAGAAGCTGTGGCTGCCCCATCCCTGGAAGTGTCCAAGGCCAGGTTGGAGCAGCCTGGGATAATGGAAGGTGTCCCTGCCCATGGCAGGAGGTTGGAATTGAATGATCTTTAAGGTTTCTCCAACTTAAATAATTCTGTGAGTCTATTAATTACTTAATTTGCAACCTCCTTCCATGCCACAGTCAAGTTTTCCTCCTGGCACTTTTTTCCCATCCCTGCAATGGCTCTGAGTAGCAGAAGTGATGCTTCTCCCACAGCAAGAGCCACGAGGAGCAGACTCACAGGACCCTCTGCTCCCACCAGACCTCAAGGCTCCACCAGGATCCAGCTCCAAGAAAAATCCAGACTGATCCTCCAAGCAGCAATGTCAGTTCTCACATGAAACAGGCAACACGAGGTTGAATTTGCAGAGAGTGGGAGTGAAAGAGAATTCAGATGAAATCTCCTGTGTAGTGGCTTTAATAAACCAGTAAAGCTACAACAACATGTGCAAACAGGGAGCTCTGAGAAAGCAACTGAGCTTGGAATGGTTCTGCCCTGGTGGAAATCCTCCTCGTGGGCCTCCGAACCAGACAGACCATGGTGGAAGCTGTCAAATTATTTTATTTGTGGGATGCACAGTGGATCTCAAGCAATTATTTGCTAAACCCCAGGACTTGCTCAAATGCTCCTGCTTGAGAAGGTGGGAGTGTTTCCATGGCAATGAGCCATTGCCTTGGTGACCATGGACTGGCTGGTGCTGCTAAACCCCCCCGACCTCTGGGCATCTGAACATGGCAAGGACTTTCCTCCTTTGCTGCCTAATGATGTTTTTGTGAATATTGGAGTCCATCCCCACCTAAAAGTTGCCTTAGGTGGTTGTGCAGAGACAGAGAAGCAGGAATTGCTACAGAGAAGCATCCTCTGGTCTCACGTGCCCCCACTACCCAACCCTGAGTCAACCTTTCCCTCAGGCCCAGGTTCAATCCTGGCTGCTCCTGACAAGAGCTGAGCCTCAATCCATGAACTAGGAAATGAAGCAGAGGAGGCCCAGGACTTCATTAGCCCAGACATCAAAAGTACATTAATCTGTCTGCATTTAAACCTTCTAAGAGAGGTCAAACTCAGAGACAGGTGTGTTAACAAGGTGAAGGATTGGGCTGGCACATCAAAAAGGAGCTTTGCACATCAACAGGTTTCCTCCCAGGTAAGAAATTTACCCAGATTTCCATGGAACAGTCAAAAATGTGTCTGTATTCCCTCCAAACAATCTTCAGATAAACTCTGTGCCACCAGAAAAGCTTTATCCTGAGCTCAGAGGGCAGAAAATTGTTGCATCTCTGCAGCCTTTGAGAGCTTCCCTGCTTTCCTTCCCAACTTTTATCACTGGACACAAACTCCTTCCGAGCGACCAGTGGCCCGAAACCTGATCCAACTGAACCATTACACGGCTTTCTTTTTAAATTTGCACAAACCCTGCACTCTGCAACTCCAAAGTGGTTTCTATGGAGATGCTAAAAAAATGGAACAGCCTTTTCCAGGAGCCGAATTGGACAAAAAAACTTGGGAGAGCAGCAAACCCTGGGCAAGAGGAGCGTGAGGAGTGAGTTAGAGACCTGTTAACTCAGAGCTGAGGGGAAGGGGGGTGAGTTACAGCTTTGGTGACAGGCATTACCCAGAGTGACACATCAGCCAGGCTTTAATTAACTGCAGGCAGCGGGGCATTAACACGGAGAGAACAGCCCGTGACATTCCCATCCGGAGCTGGTGGGGGAGAGGGAAGGATGTGAGCATTCACAAGGCAGCAGCAATCCCTGGGCATGGAGAGCTTCTCAAAAGCCTCTCAGAGCAGCTCTGCCTCCTTAGTCTGCACAAGGAGTCCAAATATTGCACCTTCCCACACAGGCTATTTTTGAGTCTTCGAAACAAACCCAGCACACACCAGGAAGGATGTGACTACTGGAAATATGGCTGAGCTCTCCCACAGCCCAAGCCCAGCAATCTTGGTGCCTTCACCGTTTGCATCTTTGAGACGGAGCTTTCACATCCCATCTGGAGGGTCCTGATGGATCCCAGTTCTGATCTGAACTGGTGCTCAGCTTCCCTGACACCCAGGTTAGGTCCCAGTTTGGATCCACTTACAGATTCATAGGATGTCCTGAGTTGGAAGGGACCCACAAGAGTCATCCAGTCCAACTTCAACAATCCCACTCTGTGCCTGAGAGGATCATCCCAACCCTCCTGCAGCTCTGGCAGCCCTGGGAAGTGCCCAAACCCTGGGGAGCCTGGGCAGTGCCCAGCCACCCTCTGGGGGAAGAACCTTTCCCTGAGATCCAACTTCACCCTCCCTGACACAACTCCAGCCATTTCCAGGGTCCTGTCCCTGGTCACCAGAGCAGAGATCAGAGCTGCCCCTCAGAAGGAAGCTGTGAACAGGTACAATGTCTCACTCCATTCTTCTCTTTTCCAGGCTGACTCAGACATGGAAATGCCCATGGACACGGCCAGAACACATCTGGTGTTGCCACAACTGCCTGGAGCCACATGGAGCCCAACCCTGAGTGCAGTGACCCTAAAGAGACACAGCCACGAGGCCTAAGCCTCCAACAAGCCCTTCTACACCAAGTGCACTCTTCCCAAGTGTATCTAAGAGTTGTCAGACCAATGTTCTGTTCAAACAAAGACCTTTCTTTTATCTTCTTTAAGCAAATCTCCATTAAAATCAACCAGCCAGGCCTTCACACTGCAGCCTGTGCAGTTGAAGGAGGAGGGACACAGGGGCAGTGCAGGTGTATCAGGGGACACTGAACTGCTCCACGTGCCCAGGATCTCTGGGAAAGGGGCAGAGAATCCCTTCTTCCAGCCACGGAAATCAGGACATCTGTTTTTTTAAGAGAACACACAATAAATGGTCTGGAGCATCTTCTCCCTCCTGGTGAGTGGTGACCCCTGGGATTTGAACATATGGCTGCAGCAAGGCTGGTTAGTGCCAGCCTGATTCTTTAGCTATTAAACCATCCCTCCAGGCTCTGCATCCTGTATTTTCGGTGTATTTCATACAAGGGAAAAGAATTTGATTTGGGGTTTCGAGGATTTCAAACGAGGATATACAATTAGAAGAGGATTTGCTTCAGATCATGATGAATAACCTTGGGCTGGGGAACTTCAGCAAATATCTGTTCTTCACTCGGGTGTGATGGCACAAAGCCTTCTGCAGTGCTGTTTTACATGCTTTCCCCAGAGCCCAAACTTGTTAACCTTCATTTCAGAGCATGTTTTCCAAGGAGTGACAGCTGCAGCCATAAATACAGCCTTCACATTTCATGGCAGAGTTAAAAACTCAAATATGTATGAAACCCTCTGCTATTCCACACTGACTGGCAAGGAGGAGAAAAAGGAGTGGGAGGAAACCCAGAGCATTAAATCATTTCTGAAACACAAAAGGACTTGTGCAAGCTCAGGTGAGAAACATGAGCTCCACCATCCTGTGGCAGCACCTGTCTGTCAGTCTGAGCCTGCCTGTCCATCACTCTGTCACAGCTTACACTTAGTCTTGGGAACAGAGAAATCTGTGCTTGAGGAAGGAAGCAGCTGAGGAACATCCTCAGCCACCAAACTCCCCACACTGCAGCAAGGGAGTGATTGCTGCCTCTCTGGGGGGTGTCTGGAAGTGCTGGTGGTCTGGCAGTGGGAAGGAAGGGATGTAAATGCCATGATTCCAGCCTGGAAAGAGGGGACACACTTAGGGAAAGAAGGGCAGGGAAGAAGAAGTGGGATGAAAACGCTCTTTTGGATATCTTTGAGAGGTGTTTTGGTGGGTTCTAACCCTCAGGGGGTGTGGGGAGCCATCCCCTCATCACTTCTGCCTTTAGATGCTTCCAGAGGCATCCACAGCTCCTGACAGTCCTCAGCATAAACTGGCATTCCTGGCACTGAATCCCCCTGCACCTCCACGCTCTGCAGCTCAGTCCCTTGTGCTTTGGCACCCAGAGCAGCAGATTCCTGCCAGCAAACCAAGAGACCAGAGCAGTGGTTCTGCTTCAGAGACATTCAAGATGCTGATCTCTTCTTCTGGCAGCTTCAGGAGACTTTAGCACAAGTGAGAGCCCTTCTGCAGCACAGCCCCATAACACAGGCCATTGGCAGGAGATAATTGCCCAGCAACCCACGCTGCTCTGGCCTCTCTGGCTCAAACTCATTTCCACAAATGACTTTAAACTGCACTCCCAGCAGCGCTGACCAGGACAAACGATGCTCACAGGGTGGATGTTCTGTCTCTGAACCCTCCCTGAATAAAAGGAAGACTGTGATTCTCTCCCACATCCCTTCCTCTCCCCGTGGTTTGATTTATTTCCTTTTATTGATTGGATTTGGGGTAGGTTGGAGCTGTAAAATTCCTGTCTGCTCTGGATAGCTGAGGGCAAGGCATGGCTGGGGAACACAGAGCCAGGGCTTTATTCCCCTGATCCCATCACTAAGCCCCAGGTAAAGCTTTAGGAGCAGCCAGCCCACTCTGGCTTCACAAAGCACCTCAACCCAAAGTATCCCTAAAGCCCAGACAAATCCATGTATAGTCATGCCCAGAGTCAGGCAACTACAGGATCCATCTGCCTGCAAAGTCAATTCCCTTTGGAGCATATAAAATAAACTACTTTTCTTTCTGCTGCTTTCTCCAGGGGCACTGGAGTAAAAAGTTTGGGATCTGTCTGTGTTTTAAACAAGGAAAAGACAAGGATAGGGAAAGAGGAGCTGTTAATCTGCACAGGGATCAGGCAGGAGAGAAAACTCCTGAGAAATGCCTTCATGAGTGAAAGAAGCCAAGTGGGCTTTTGCCCCATTCCCTGCTCTAAAAAAGCTTTACCTCTGATGCTCCAAGGCCTGTGCACAGTGTTTTTCCCAAATTGGGAGTCAGGCTGTCTTTAGGGCTGTAAACCAGACAGAGCAAACAAAAATAGAGCTTGAAAAGAATGCAGGAAGGAATGCCAAACCTCCCTCTTTCTCCAGCAAGTCTCACTCCTCTCAGATGCAGCTTTCTCCTCCCCACCTCTCAAACCCACTTCTAGAAAAGCATCCCAATCTTGTAACAAAGACCCAGAAGGAGCTTTCAAGGAGCCTTTTAAAGCTTCATTCATAATTGTGGGAAATCTCACTATCCTGGGTGGAGAATCCTGGTTAAAACCTGAGGGATATTCATGGCTTGGGTTGAGAGCAGCACTGAATGTACCTGCTTAGCTCCTTGCAGGGGGTTCTCCCTCGGTGGAAGGAGCTGGATTGCTACTCTGAGCATCCTTAATCCTCTGCCTGCGATGGGAACAATTGGTTTTTCCTCTCAGCTCCAAGGCATCCACAGAAGGACAATGTACAGGGCACCTGAGCAATGCCACTGAATCTCCACACTGAGCTTTCCCACTAAGTTGCCACCATTTCATAATGACATCCTTCCATAATACATCGTTCCAAATACAACCCCACTCTGCTCCCAGGTGTGGCATGGCTGGTTTTCCCACACCTTCCTAACATTTTTCTCAGTTAAATCTGGTTTTAAGCCCTTCTGTGTTGTCCAGGTCTGCAGAGAAAACAATCACCCACAGGGAATGGCTGGGAAAGCACAAAAGTATGAAATGAAACGTGGCTGTTCCCTTTGTTTCCTCACAGTTGGGAATCCCCAATCCATGGGCACAGCCCCACCAGGTACAGCCCTTGTGTCCATTCCTGCTGCATTTGCTTTGAATTTGGGCTCGAAACTCAGTTCCAGAGTCTTCCTGCAACTTCCAGGCATATTATGAAGAAATTCCTCTCTGTGAGGGTGGGCAGGCCCTGGCACAGGGTGCCCAGAGAAGCTGTGGCTGCTCCATCCCTGGGAGTGTCCAAGGCCAGGCTGGAGCAGCCTGGGACAGTGGGAAGTGCCCTGCCCATGGCAGGGGGTGGAACTGGATGGTCTTTAAGGATGGTTTTTAACCCAAACCATTCTATGATTTTGTGATTCTATGATATGAACTGGTGCCAGGAGAGCTCCAGTGCTCTGTTCCCATTCCCACTGTGATTATTACTTGTAATAACATGAAATCACAGAATCATTAAGGTTGGAAAAAGTCTCCAAGATCATCAAGTCCAACGTTTGACCAAACACCACCAGCCCACTAAATCATATCCCAAATTGCCATATCCACTTGTTTTTTGAACCCTTCCAGGGCTGGTGACCCCACCACCGCCCTGGGCAGCCTGTGCCAATGTTTCACCACTCTTTCAGTGAAGAAAATTTCCCTAATATCCAACCTGACACATCCAGCAGGCCCTGCCTGGGAGCCTCACTGGGCAGGTTGATGTGCACAGAGCAAAATGCAATCCTTGTCTTACAGACCAAACACCCAAGGAAACAAAAGGTAGGTGCAGACAGGCTGGGGAAGTGTAAAGGAAACAGAGACATCCTCAGCTCCCAGGGATATTTCTGGAAGACCAGCAGCTGAATCCCTCCTGAGTCAATCCAAACCATTCCTTGCTTCCCACCACTCCAGGTCAGGATCCTCTCCAAGCCTTGCCAAGAAGCCTCAGCACGTTTTCCTGCCCTGCTTGTCTGGTTGTTTGAGTCTTTTACAATTCCCTCTCTCCTGTCCCTGCTCAGCAGCCTTCCATGGAGGCAGTTGGGAAGCTGTTCCATGTGCTTGGGACCCAGCTCGGGCTCTGCACGTTGTCTGAAGGCACAAGGACGTCTCTGGAGCTGCTGATTGTTTCACACACTCAGACTGTTCCCTGAACTTGGACCTTGTCATGGCTCAGACAAGGGACTTGCTCTGGAGCCCCTGATCAAAGCCAAGCTCCTCTCACAAAGCAGATGAAAAGAACTGAGCTGGCAGCCAGCAGGAAGGCACAGCCTGAGCACAACACCCCTCTCTGTTTGGAAACTCTACTTTCCTCCTCACAGGCCCCCTCCCATCCTGGTGTCCCTCTGCCCAGCTGTGCCAAACCCCCCTGTCCTGGAGCACATCAGAGCCACTGTCACCCAAGATTGGAAGTGGCTGCCCATGGCTGTGATTTCCACACATTCCTGATGAAATGCAGCTGCCAAGTGCACTCTGCTTTCATTCTCAGGGATGTACCACACTTGGTTTATTTTACCTGCCAGGAAAATGCAAACAATCTGGCTGCATTCTCCATCTCCCAGGGCCATCACGTGGGCTTTGCAGGGCTCAGGAGCCTTGCAGGGCACTCAGAGTGTCTGAGCCGAATCATTGTGTGACCCAGAGGGAAGAAACACATCTGCTGGGTCCTGCACCCCGTGGGGCTGGAACTGGTGGGAGCAGATCCCCAGTTTGTGCTGGGAAGGCTCTTGCTGTCACCTGCTTGCAGAGAGCAGATGTGATTTATCTGGCCAATTCCTCACCACAGAGAGCAACTAATGGCATAAGTGGGGGGAAGGAACTGGTGGGAAAACGTGCCTACAGTTCCACAGGGAATATCTGAATTATTCCCCAGGCTATGAGCACATCTATAGGAACCAGCTCAGACTGCAAACTCCCCTGTTGTTCTGCCTCTCCCCTGACTGCTCAGGATGTCAGCACTCCAGTGAGTTATTACCCTCAGTTTCTGCACTGGAGAGGTGCTGTTCCTGTCTGCTTGGAGGCAGAGGAATGGAAGGATCTCATATGCTTTCCCTTATATAGTAAAAAAAAATATACCAAGAACATATGATCCAACAGAAGGAAAACAGAGCAGAGGAGGAGTCAGTTATATTAGAGAAGAGTAAAAGAGAGAGGAGGCTCCAGGAACACTTTTCATGGCAGGATTTACCCTTTGCAATGACAGCTCAGGCCCAGCAGACAATGTTCCAACCCTGAGCCAGGACACCTGAGGATATTTGCCATCAGTTCATACTTGTCTCTGATCCCTGATTCCCTCCAATGTGGGAATGGTGCCTTGCCAGGTGTAAATGCTGCTGGGTCTGAGCAGCTTTGCAGCCTGAACTGTGCAGAGATCCTCAAACTGGTACTGACCTGGCAGTGTCTGTGAAGAAAAGGGGCTTGGAGAGCACTAAAAACATGGTAAAATCTTGGAACATAAAAGGTGGAAAACACTCCTCTCTTCCTCAAGTTCACCAAGCCCTTCTCTTCCCTTTCCAAGAGGTGGAGACACAATTCAGGTTATCACAAGTCGGTGAAAAAGCCACAGTTCCATCACAGTGTGTGTTCTCCACAGACCAAACCATGGCTTGGGGAAAGTCATCCATCCACTCACTGGGACCTTGGAGAGGGAGCAGGGAAAGGACAACTTGGGATGCACCTGACACAGCCCAAACACATAAACCAAAGGACTACTAAGGGCAGAACAAGTCTCACATCATTTATACAGTAAGTACAAACATGTTGGGATGAGTTTTCACATCCCAGGTTGGAATCTGTTTTCTTCAAGTCCAGCCAGTGTGTGAGTTCTTAAAATTGGACCCTGCAGAAATGTGGAAGAGTGAACAAGTTTTGCCAGCTGAAAGTAGGAAACTCAGATCATTTTATTGACTCACAACTCAAAAGGAATTTAAGCAATTTGCTTCAAACTGCTGAAAGATTCTCCTCTGCTTTCTGAGGAAGTGCTGAGCTTTCCAATCCAAAGCAATTTTTCCAGCCAAAATTGACAAATGCTAAACTAGGACGTCACTAGAGAAGTGAGCTGCTACTTTAAATCACACAGAATTACTCCAGAATAACAAAATGTGCTATTCAAAACCAATACTTCTCTTATTCTGACAAGCCATGGACCACTGGGTGTCCCTCAAGGTCAGCTCCAACCTGCTCCAAAGGCAGCTGCTCCCAACAAAACACGCCATGGATGAAGGATCAGAAAAGCAATTAAAAGCTCTTTGAACAGCAATAGCTTGGAACAAATAGTAATTTGTACTTCTCTTCTGAGAAGTGAATATAAAATAACATTTCTAGTGCCATTTGATGTAAATTGAGCCTTTTATGTGGAATCATTACAAGTATCAACATCCACTTCAGCAAATTCCTCTGGGAAGCCAAGGCAGGGGCTCTTCTGAGTTTAAACCAGAGGTGCTCAGGGGTGATTTCAGAGCTCTGCAGGGCTAACACCAGCATTTCTCCCGGACAAATGAAGGACTCTGCCCTTCTACTGGATAATCACAGAGCTGGGAATTAAGGAAACTGAAGAAGTAGCAATTATTCCCTCAGAGCAATCAGTGAAGCTGGGTCTGGGACAAAAAGGAATCAGCTTTCAGTGGCACAGAGGCACTTGGAAACATCCTGGAGCAGGGCATACCTTTGCCAGGTGTCCCTTTTCCCTGTCCCAAAGGCATGGCTGAGCTCATACCTCTGGAGTGCACATTCCTGCCTGGTTGCTGCAGTGTCATGGCACATTCTCAGAGACTTTGGAGAACTGTCAGCTGCAATGAATGCATAACAAAATCACCCAATGTCCTGAAATTGCCTGGAAGATTAATGCAAGGACTGCCTTCCTCTTTGTACTTGGCTTTGCTCATCTGTTTGAGTGCTTAAAATAAATAAATAAAGCACAGGAGGGGAAAAAAACCCCAGGAATTCCAAACCAGGCAGTTAACCTTTAAAATCCAAGTTTTCTGCTGCTAACTAAGAGCATCCTGCAACCTCCTAATTCCCAGTTGTGTCTGAGGTGCAGCTGGAGCTGCCTGTTAATCCCATGGAAGTGCTGGGCAGGATCCCAATCCTAATGACTGGAAACTCGTTTCCCAGCAGCAGCTGCCTCCTGCTACCCTGATTTCCTGCCACAAATGAGATGTGCTGCCACTAAATCTTACTCCTGGCCTGTGAGAAGAGTGGGATCACTAAAGAACAGCTCTGCAAAGCAGCTCCAGCATCTCCAGCATCTCCTCATCCTTGTATCTGCAGCCATGGGACAGGATTCTCCAAAGGGAATGACATGCTTTGAGATGATGGTTTTAAACTGATAGAGGTTAAGATTAGATACTAGGAAGGAATTCTTGGCTGGGAGGGTGGGGAGGCCCTGGCACAGGTTGCCCAGAGAAGCTGTGGCTGCCCCATCCCTGGAAGTGTCCAAGGCCAGGTTGGAGCAACCTGGGATAGTGGGAGGTGTCCCTGCCCATGGCAGGGGGTGGCTTTAAGGTCCCTTCCAACCCAAACCATTCCATGATTTCACAATTCTACACAGACTGTGTGAATTAACTACAGAGGTGCCAGCTCTTGTAGCCAAGAGCAGCCAGAGCAGCCATTGAGGAGATTGTTGGGAGCTTCATATTCCCATAAAAACACATATTGAAGCCTTGAAGGGATTTGGATATGGACAGGGCTCTCATTCATCTGGAAGCAGCATCCCTGTGGCATTCCAGTCTGCAGCTCCAACCTCTGCTCTCCATGACCACAGACAGCCCCTCAGGGATGGCTGGAGCTGTGCCAGGGGGTTGGGTTGGATCTCAGGGAAAGGTTCTTCCCCCAGAGGGTGGCTGGGCACTGCCCAGGCTCCCCAGGGTTTGGGCACTTCCCAAGGCTGCCAGAGCTCCAGGAGGGTTGGGATGATCCTCTCAGGGACAGGGTGGGATTGTTGGGGTGTCTGTGCAGGGCCAGGAGTTGGACTTTGATGACTCATGTGGGTCCCTTCCAGCTCAGGAGATCCTGTGATTCCACAGACACAGGTCACCTTCCTGTCTTGTCAACAGGTGTTTCCAAAGCTCTCCTGCAGCACCCACATCCCTTTGCCCCGTGGTTACAATAAGAGCCAGAGGCCCACTGGGCTCTGCCTCCAGCCTGGCACCTTCCAACCCCAACTCCCTCAGCCAGAACACATGGACAATGATGCTCCATTGCCTCAAGAGGGCTCTGTGAGACCTCTCTGCAGAGCAGTGCCGTGTCCCAGGATGAAAGACAAGATAAGACAGGACTAGCACTGCTCTATCTTCCTCACCATATGTTGTTCAGACCCCCCCACCCCTCCCACACACACAGGATTGATGTCTTGGCTTTGAACGGCACCCAACTCCAAATGTGTGTGCTGTGCCCATCTACTGGCAAAGCCACTGATGACTGGAAGTCTGAGAAGTTGGAAAAGGAAAGCAAGAAGCCATTAAGAATGTTTTATAAAAGGGATTTGGTGTTTCCTTACAGACAGTGAGGTTTGGGGAGGGCTTTTCTGTGGCTGCTGCACTGGTTTGTTTGCAGCCCAGTTTGTTTGCAGCCAAAGGTTGAAAGTTAGTGGCAAAAGTCAAGGCCAGGAAATCTGCTTGAGCTGTTTCACCCAAAACAAACAGTGGGGAGTGTTGGTGGGATCAGATCATCCAGAGAAGTTGTGGATGTTTCATCCCTGAAAGTGTTCAAGGCCAGACTGGATGGGACTTGGAGCAACCTGGTCTAGAGAAGATGTCCCTGCTCATGTGACATGGTATGTATGGTCCCTTCCAACCCAAACCATTCCAGGATTCCATGATTCTGTTGTGCAGGGTTTTATGGCCCAACAGGAACAATGCTGCTCTTGGAGTGACACTGAACAGCCTGGTGGGAGCAAGGAAAAAAAGTAACTCCTAAATCCTTGGGGAATGGCCTCCAGGTTTGCTCTTGATGGAGAAGGAGACAATGGCAACACTCACACCTGGTGAAGGCTCTCACCTCCTCTCCTTGTCATATCTGGTCCCAGTGGAGGGCACTGGGCAGCATCTGCCCCTCAGGAACCAGAAAGCTGGGATTGAGCTGTTTTTCCTGGCAATGCTCATGGTTTTACCCAAATGGAGCTGTTCTCACCTCCCCTCCACCCCAACACCACACTGTGGGTCTGGGACACTTCACTTCTCCCGATCTCCACACCCTGAGCCTTGCAGCCAACTCTCACACCAGGGGGCTGTGGGTGCCCAACTCACCCCACTTTGCCCCTGATTATCCTGCCAAACAGTCTGGGAGCCCAGAGCCATTTCCTGTTGCTTTTGGACAGTCCCTCAGCCCCTGGAACACTGTTGACAGGAGAAGGCTCTGGTGAGGTGTCACCACGTTGGGCTCCGACAGCTCCAGGCCTCGTTATCCTGCTGTGTCCCAGGGACACTTTGCAGGCAGGCACAGGGAGAAACTTTTACAGGTTTCACTTCAAAATTCCTCCCTTTTATTGGGCAGTACTGGCAGGAGTCTGATGCTCTGTAGCCAAAAGCTTCGGAATCTTTCTTGCCATTGGCTTCGAGATGGTTTAAAGCCAATCTTTTACAAGGTAAAATCCAATATAAACCTGCTGGCTACAGCTTTCCCTTGTCAGCAACAAGGATGTAATTATCACAATTCACCTTTATCCCAGTGATTGTGGACAGACTCCATGGGATCCCTGGGTTTTCTCACTGCTGCCTGCCTAAGGTTTTCCCCCAGCTCCCATCACAGCAATATCCAAGGACTGACAAAGCTGTATCCACCTGACAAAAGAGTACCCATGCAGAAATACAGCTGCCTGAGAAATGAATGGCCTATTCAGAAGCCACTGACAAGCTGTATTTCCCAATTTTAAACCTTGTTGTGGAACAAGTAACCAGACAGGAACAGTGACAGCTCTATCCTTGTTGGATTTGGACACTCTCTGCTGGATCTCTGAACCAATTTATTGTTGCAGGGCTGAGGTTTGGGTGTTTTAGCTGAGCACTTGCTTTTCTGAAAGAAAATATGTCTCAGTTTAGAATATGGGAGTTTAAAACACATGAGTGGAGAGAAAAATCAAGCAACAGCACTCTAGGGGGTTGTTTGTCATGGTCCTTAGCAGGACTTAATCTTGGGAAATGATGGAAAAGATGATGCAGAGCCTCCTGTCCTGCCTTTGGATGAACTACACTACTCTGTCTGCCTTTCGTCCTCACTCCTGAACGGACAGAGCATGGAAGAGAAGATAAATAACTTGATAAATAACCTTGGCCTGTTCCTGATCCTGCAGCGAAGGTTTTAGGGGAGCACCAGATGAACCTCTGAGCACCCACCTCCTCAAACATCAGCCCAAGGATCTCCTGACCCCTCTGGAATCCGTTTCCTGCACCTGATACTGAGGGAGAACGAGAGATTCTGGAGCATGTCTTGAGAAAACAATTAAAAATAACCAGTCTTTCCATGCAAGAAAAGCCCAGAAGAGCACAACTTTCCCAGGGAGACCAACTGGAGGTACTCAGATGACTCACCTCCCTCTCCCACTGCACAGCCCCTCCAGCTCCCATCAGCCACCAAGGACAAGCTGTCCCCACTGCCAGCACCACGTTCACACTGACACTGGGAAGAACAGCATGATTCCTCTTTCCTCCCTCCAAACACAAGAAAGATCTACTTGCACCCTAAGAGATCAAATTAAAGGTTTTGGAGCCTTCAGGGAGAAGCTAACATCCCATTTCTTTGCTGTTGTAGCATTTACTGATAGTTTAAGTCTTTAGTTAAAGGTGCAGGATCAAAGAAGAGAGTTCTGCATGGGTTATCTGCACTACAAGGTCCATTGTGCACCACCACCATCAGCCCACAGGGGCAATTCCACCAGAAAAATTCATGTTTACAGGAACATTTCCCAGCCAACAAGCAGCCAACATGGCCAACACACACACATCTAATCTCTGCTCACCTCAGAGCCCAGCTCCTCACCCCTCACCCCTGCCAGCCTCCCTCCAGTGTTCCACACACTCAGGATGCTCCTGCTCATCACACATCTGCAGGATCAAGCCTTGAGCCCTATTTGGTGCCTCCAAACAGCACAAAAATCACTTGTCCCTGCTTTGACACGGCTTTGAGAGTCACCCCAAGCCACAAAACCCCTCAGGGCTGCCCTTTGGCCAGTGCCACACTCACCTGCTCGTGGTACTCGATGCCCATGCTCAGCGTGTTGATGAGGATGGCGATCATGATCCCCCTGTTGAAGTACTTGCTGTCCACAATCCTCTTGAGCTTGCTTCCAAAAGCCTTCCAGAGCTGCATCACCTTGCTCCTCTCCTTGGCCTTCCTCTTCTTCCTCCTCCTCCTGCCCCTGTGCTGCTGGAGCTGGTCGCGCTGGTCCCCGTGCCGCAGGTCCTGCGTGAACTCGTAGACGCCGTTGCCGTCGGAGTCGCAGCTCTCGGAGTCGCTGAGGGCGAGGTCGGGGTCATCCAGGAGGGTGGCACAGAAGGGACACTCCTGGAGCTCACAGCTCAGTGTGGGACCAGCGGGGCTGGGCAGGGCCCCGGCCGTGCTGAGCCCCGACAGCCGGCTGGGCGTGCGCCGCAGACCTGCGAGGGACACACACAGCCTGTCAGCACAGGGGACACCCCCGGGGCTCAGCGTGGGGACACCCCCGCACAGAAACGGAGCCACACGCTCACTGGGTTGGAAGAAACCTCCCAGTGCGACCTCTTGGCCCGCTGAACCGTGGTGGGAAGCGTTATGTGGTTTCTGAGCGCTCCCAGGGATGTGACTCCATCGCTGCCCTGGGAAGCCCCTTCCAGTGTGGAACCAGTCTTTGGGTGAAGAAATGTTCCCTAGTTTCCAAGCTGAACCTCCCCTGGCACACTTCAAGCTGTTTCTTCTTGTGCTACCCTTTGTTCCCTGGGAGCACAGCCTGACCCCACCTGGCTGCACCCTCCTGCCAGAAGAACCAGAAGGTTTGCAAGTCTCTTTGTCTCCAGGCTGAGCTCCCCCCATTCCTCACAGGAATTATGCTCCAGACCAGCCTTCCAGTCACCCACTTTACCAGACAGCCCTGTTTTTTCCCCCTTTTTCCCTCTGATCCATAACACTCGCCCTCCACCCCTCCATGGGGCCAAGGGGCCTCTCCCCAGGCCTTGGCACTCATTTTCTGTCCTGGCCTGAGGGAAGGCTGAGGGACACACCTCTCCCTTTCGACTATTCCTGATTATCTCTGACCAGGCTCACATTATTAGTGATATCTAAGTGCTATCAAGCTCCTCCCAATTTAGCCACTAATAATGAGGAGGGAGAGGGAGAAACGGACCAAAGGCCCACAGATCCCAGCTGAGAGTCACGTAGTCCCCTCAGTCTCCTTCATCCCTCCTTCAGCTTTTAAGAAAACTCAGGTGAATTCTGTGCTGGAGGCACAAGGCTGAGTGTTGAAGGTGATTTAAAATCAAACACGTCGCCACATGTTTTGTGGTGTGAGGAGAAATGCTGACTGTCCTCATGGAGGAAGGGAATGGAGAGGACAGGGGCAAGTGTAACAGGGATGGCTGAGGTGGAATGGGAAGCAGATTTCATTTCCTCATATTTAGGAACTCAATTCTTTGCTTGCTTTTATTTAGGAATCAGATATTAATGGCAGGAGAAAAAAAATCCAACATGAACACAATATTGGGAGCATGGGATCCCTCCTAAAAATGCCATTTAAGCACCAATGAAAGCTTTCCTTGAGATTCAGGGACAATATTTTCCCCTCCCATAAAGCTATAAAGGTTGGAAAAGACCTTTGAGATCGAGTCCATTAACCCAGCACCACATTCACCACTAAACCACATCCCTAAGTGCCACATCCACATGTGTCTGGAGGTTGGATGGGGACCACTTGGACCAGTTTTGGGGAGTCCAAGCTAAAAGCAGTGGATGCTCCTGGCTCTGGGCCCTGGACCTTGGAGCTCACCCAGCAGGAATGCTGATTTCAGCCACTCCTGGCTGAGCACATCTTTGAAGAGGAGGCAGCACCAAACAAAGCCAAAGCACTCCATTCACTTGGAAACTGGGATGTGCCAAGAGTCAAAATGCATTTGACTTGTGTGAACGTCACACAGACATCACTGGCCTTCAAAACAGCCTTGAAAGGCAGGACTGGCCTCCTGCTCATTACATCAGAGACACCAGAAGGAGCAGGAATATTTCCCCTTTGCTCAGCTTGCAGCAGCACTGCCACCAGCAATGTTCCTGCCCAGGACTGATCCTACATGGAAAGGCTGAGCACAGCCACAGGAGCACGGGTAACACAGGGAGTGGGCTTTGCAGGCAGCTTTTAATGCTATCAAAGTGTTAAAAATTCTATGAAAAACACTGGCGCCGCAGATGTCTTCAAAATACCAGAGTCTCCTTGGCTGCCTGCTAAAATAACCTCCCAGCATTGCAGGGCACGAGAACAGGAGGAACAGGCTGTACTTTATGCTCTTCAAATCCACAACAAAAGAAGGGAAGAGAATACTCTCTCCCACAATTGCATCTTTCCCATCAGACACCAACCTTGTTTCCAGCTGGGGCTGTGAGTGCCCTGGCTGCTAATGCCTCCTTAATGCTCTCAATTATCACTTCTGTGCTCTCCTTGCACAAGTCTGGCAGTGAACAGACTCTGCTCCTTGACTTGTGAGAGCAGAGAGAGAATTCAATGAATTTGGGCTCTTTGTTTGCCCAAAAAGGCTGAGGCCAGGAGGGCTGGGAGAGCTCGTGAGCCCACCTCCCCTTCCCCACTGAGAACAGGGTAGGGACCTCACAAGGCTCCTTTGCTGAGTTCAGGGATGGAGAAATGGGAGTTGGGAGCTGTGTCTGGCAGAGCTACACCCTCAGGAGCTGCTGAAGGATTATCCTGAAGCCTGGAAGATCAGATCCATCACTCCTCCTGTATGAAAATGGTTGTGGTGCAGGAATGAGTCTGACTCAGCCCTGCTGGGGTGGGAAGGAGGGCCTGGAAAAAGCCAGAGCCATGGAAGGAAGAGCTGGGCACTGAACTGTGGTGTGACAGGCTCTCCAGATGGATCTGGCTGCTCTGCATCCCTTCCCAGCCCCTGTGTCCTCAGGGGATGGAGCAGCAGGTGCTCAGCAGCCCAAGATCAGCAGCATCCACCCCTTCCCCCAGCTGTGACCACACTCTGAAGGAGACAAAACAATTCCAGGAGGTTTCTTGGAAGCATTTTGGCATCCTCTGGGCCGAAATCCCTCTGTGAGAACAGGACACTATAATTGCATTATTAATAACAACTCAATTTAATCTCCAGCTTTCAAAGAACCACCACAGGCTACAAGAAAATCTCCCAAATCACTGAATTAAACCTGGGATGTCACCACTGGGACTTTCTCCTCCTGGAGAGGACCCCAGCAGCAGCTCCCCTTGCAAGCACAAAGATCCAAACCTCTGACTTCAACAGCTCTCCTGCTCCTCCTTCCCTTCCTGCCTCCAGACTTCTGCAGAGCCTGGGCTTTTATCTCAAGGTAAAGACACATTCTTGCAATAACCTTCACCAATTTGCATAGTTAAAGATGAACCAGTGATTCACATAAAAGTCCTTGCTGAACAACAGAAGAACGTTGAACTAACCTTGCCCCCTCTGCCAAGCTCCCAAACCTTCAGAAGCTCTGCTGGAGGCAGTTTCTATAAACAATCCACTTTACCCTTTTGTATGGTCACTTAAAAAAACCAAGAAACAACTCACAAAGACAAGCCACCCAACCTATCTGGCAAGAAACCTTTCCTGTGACCCCCCCTAAGCTAGGCTTGGTATTTTTTCAGCACATACATCACCAGGGTAAATATTTGTGTCCATGCACACGCAGATAAACAGTTTTGGAAAACACAGGAATTGAAAAAAACAGATGACGAGTTTGGTTTAAAGAGATTAAAAAATAGAAGCTGAATCTTTTTGACTTTTTACTGTTTGAGGGCTTAAGAACTATTTCTCAGCTTTTAGCTCCAGCCACAAGGACTGAAAAAATATTTTGCAAAATAGAAATCCAAGTGTTGCATGTAATCACTGCTCCAGTGGGTGATTTATGTGTGAAGGGAGATAAAACCTCACCAACTATTCTGGTGTGGCTGCAGTCTGTGCAGATAGGGATGGGACTGAGGTACAAAAGAGGCCCCAAAAATGCTCCTCAGATTGAATGAGCTCCAAATCTGCAGTAACATCCAGTTCTTGTAACACCCCTTCCTTGTGCACATGTGGAAAGCCTGAGATGGGTAGTTCTGCTGCTCCTGCTCTCCTCACCTCCTCTGAGGGCAAGCAGAGAGCATGTTCTCCAAACCTTCTGCTCCTCCTTCCCAAAATGAAATTCAGAGGCTCAGAGCCCATCAGAGCAAAACTAGAAGCTTCTAGAAGTGTCTATTTTGAGTTCTTTCAGTGCTGACCCATTTTAAATTTAGTTTCTATACATTCTGCTTCTCCACCAGTTTCCACCTGCCTTTCAAGGTACCATCTCCCAGGAGCAGGGCCAGAGCTGGCAGGTCCATCATTCACCAGAGATGGAATTCCATGGCCTGCACAGATCTGTTCTCAGGTAGGAACAGAGAGACAACCTCCAGGATATCCCAAAGCACATGAGAGGAGCTCAACCTCACACTCTATAACCACAGCCACTGGTCCAGCAGTGGGCCTCTTCCGTCCTGTATCTTGCTTTACCCAGTGCCTGCAAACACAAGGGTAGAGGGAACAGAATTCCCAACTCTCATTCTGCTTTCAGTGCACTCACAAATGTTCAGCACTCCCCAAGGTTGTCATGAACACCCCAACTTTGCCCTTCTCTCACTTTTCCTCAGCCAAACCCAAACATGTTTGATTATCCTTACCATGCTCTCCCACCAGTTGCTGCAGCTTCCCGTAAGAATCCACACCCAAATTCCCCGGGCTGTTAACCACGGCCACGGGCGAATTCCCATTCTTCTTCCCCTTGGGAATGGGCACAGAAGTGACTCTGCCCGTGGGAGAAGGCAGGATGGTCGGGTAGTTCATGTTGCCCCGGTTGGAGAGCCCAGCAGCCACTTTGAGGCTGGCAGGGGCATTGGAAGACCTACAGTTCACCGGGGGGCCCTGGACGTGACAGTCGGCGTGGTACACGCTGTGCACCGACTCGGAGTCGGCGGGAGCCGCAGGGCCCTGCAAGTTGGGGGATGGAGGAGGCAGCATCAACTGGCTCCCAGGTTTCATGACCTTGAGCTCCAGGTCGCAGATCTCCGGGTTGGAGCGCGGCCCTCGCGGGGTCCCGTTGCTGGTGTGGTAGTGGTGGTGGTGGTGGTGGTGGTGGTGGTGGATGAGGTGGTGGATGGAGGTGATGCGCTTCCGGCCGCGGTGGCTTTGCCCGTTGGTGCTGCTGTTGGGATTGACTTTTTTCCGGCGTTTGCTCTGCCAGTTGTTGTAGAGACGGATCGTGCGGCGCTTCACCTTCCTGAAGATGTGGCAGATGTACTTGAGCAGCTCCTCGTAGCAGCTGCCTGGCTCGGAGAAGCTGGCGATGGTGCTGTCGTTGGACAGGTACCGGGCCCGCTGCTCCTGCATCAGCTGGTTCTCCCGCTGCTTTGTCTCGGAAAACTGGGTTGCTATCACAACCAGGCACAAGTTGATCATGAAGAAGGAACCAACCTGGAGGAAGCACAGGGAAGGGATTAGCGGGGATTTTGTGCTGTCTGGACTCGAGGTGAGGCTCTCACCATGCCAAGGCTCAGGGTCTGCTCACCAAATGTTATGTCAGTGTGTGCCCAAGCTGCTAAATTTGCTCCCAAACCATGTGAAATTATTTTGGCAATGGCAAAGCAAGCTGTCAGCAATGGTCTTCACCACTTCCCTCCCCTCAACACCAATGATATTTGCTGCTACCGTGAGGTGAAACACCAGGCAGTCACCACCACTGAACGTTGTTTTGGACATTTGGCCAAATCCGCAGGGAGAGATGGTCTGAACTTCAATTTGTGCTGTACTGAAAAGGCCTCTTTTCTTCAGTCACTTTGATCACACCTCACTTTGAGAAGTACAGTCAGGCTCCATGTCTTGTACTCTGGTGTCTCTCTGACACATGGATGCACCTCCAGGATTTGTGCTCCCAGAGGGGCCTCGTTTGTGGCCCGGTTGGGTCGATGTGTTGTTGAGAGACACCGAGTTTTCAAAATGAAGTCCTGAACACAAGAATGTGAAGTGACCTAAGGCTACGTTCCTCCCTCAGCTGTTGAGTCCACAGACTGGTTTTTCACCACTTGGGTTCATAAATCAGCCAAAGGAAAATGTCAAATATTCCCAGTAGGGAGTCAGTGCCCTTAGGTGTGAAAAGGACTGACGTCAGCAAAGTGCCACTGTCTGCAGGGCCAGTCTTGGGATTTAATATGGATTTAATCTGGACCATTGTCTGGTGAATCCTCAGGGGAAACCCTTGGGAGATGGTTTGTGGTGCAGTTCTCCAGTCTGGAGAAGCAGCAAGGGTGCCTTTCCCAGCTCCAAGTGACTTGGAGCTTAGTCACCTTCTGGCTTTTCTGCAAGGATCCATATGCAGAGAAGGGCTCAGAGGAGCAGAGTGTAAATCTCTACTATTCATGGCGCATTGCTAAACCTCAAAAATCCCTTCAGAATGCTCTCCATGACTGGGAATCTCTCACACTGCTCTGATCCACTCCTTTTCCACTGGTGTTGGGAGCTGGTTTGACTTCCCAAGGCCTTTGAACCCACACTGATGAGAGTGGAGTTACATGTAAGGAATATCCTCTCACAAAAACCCTTTTAAGTGCCTCCATCCCATGTTCTGCCTGAAAACTACATGGTACCTCTCCCTCTGCTTCCTTCCTGAGCTAAATGCTTCACTTTCCTACAGATGTAGATCCCGGGAGAAGGTTGTGCCCAGAGGAAAAACAAAACCTTATTCACATGGAATGGCAGCTTTTGAAGACAAGCTCGAGCACCTCCAGTGGGTAATACTTTTTTTAGGAATGCCAGCACTGTGAGCCCTCAGGAAGGTGACATGCTATTATTGGTACTATGGTTATTTGAAGGGCTCAGGTGAAATTCAGAAGTTTGAGGGCCCTCCACTGAATCGAGGTGTCCTCTGGCAAACTGAGGAGACTAAAGCAAGAAAAGCTACATCCTCTCTGCTTTTTGTTCTGATTAATGGTTCCTTGGCCAGGGCACAGTAGTTTAGACACATGAAGGTGACAGGAACAAGACTGGGAGGGGAAGAGGGAGGAGAGACCATATGGCCTGACAGGCTGTGACAGTGACATGTGACATGAACCAGGGCTGTCATAGAAAATAATCTGCCCCCACAGCATGAACCATAACCTGCATGATTCCACCTGATGGCAGCAGGAAGGTCTCCCATCCTGATTCCTACCTGGCTCTTCCCTGTGAAAAACCCAGGGAACAATTTACCCCGCAAGGACAAGGAATAGGAGCATCTCCCAGTTCATACTTACTATTATAAGCAATATAAAATATATAAAATTGTAAAAAGAATGTGCATCCATCACATAATACATGATGTCAACCCAGCCTTCCAGGGTTATAACCTACAGGAAGACAGAGAAAGAAAGTGTAAGAACAAAAGTCAACCAAAAAAGTTATTCAGTGTCAATCTTCTGATAAAACCCTGCTGCTCATCACCCCACAGCACCTCCCAGGATCCATCCAGATCTCTGTTCCCAGGTGGCTTTGGAAAGCAGCAAAGTGTGACCAAAGAACTGGCGAGGATCCTACAGGAATCTGGAGTGTTTAAAACAATTAAATATTAAAATAAACCACCTGAAACATCGGTTTTGAGGCAGCACAAAGAAATTCCAAGGAGGGATAATAATCAAAAAAGCCTCAGTGTGCTGAGATCTGGAGTTTTACCTTAAGCTCCTGGTTTTGTAATGCCACCTGTCAAATTCCCAATTTTTTAAGGCAATTTTGTGTCTGCAAAACCAATTTCTTTGCGATTCCTACTGGCTCAGTGTTACAACTGCATCACCAATATCATAGTGGGAAAGCATCTGAATGGAAGAGAGTTACTTTAATTAAATGTAGGATTGATTTAATACTGGTTCTCTCAGTCTTCCTTCCACTAAAAAAAGCAGCTGAGGATTTAATTAACACCACCCAGGCTGCGTGCAGAGCAAAGCGAGTTCTGCCACGTAATTTACACTTTTTATTTAGATAAAACACTGCAAACTTCTGGTGCAATCTTGCTACTAGTGCTAGAGCTGAAATTCCAGCACAATTTCCATCAGAAAACTAAAGTTCTCCATCAGAACTGAGTCTCAGCGATGTGCCCTTCTCACCACACCTGATGTGAGCTTGGTCTTGGCAAAACCCAGAAGTGCTCCTGGTTCCAATTCCAATGTCCTCATTCCTGATTTAAAATCATGTTTTCAGTGAAGGAACTTGCTGTGGAAAGAAAAGGCTCAAACCTCACTGGTGCAGAGATTTTGTGTGTGGTGTGCTCCCAAAAGGTGATCCATGAAGCACTTGCTGTTGAGTCACTGAATAAAACCATGTCCTTGTCACACTCCCAGGATCTGGGCAAAGCCCTTGCAGGGAAGTCAGACACAAATCCTTGTCTCTTTTTCTCCTGTTTTTCTTTTTTTTTTGTAACTCAAGGACCTGAAAGAAGCTTTGCTATGGATGTTCAGGACATGACCACGTGTACAAGGGGGAGCTTTGTTGCACACACAACCACCAGCACTCACAGCTTCCCTGGACTCTCAGAGCTTGTTGCATCAGCCCAGAGGTGCTGGAAGAGAAATCCTACCTGCCTGTGATTCCTCTCACCCTGAAGTCAAAGTGCTGATGTTTTACCATGTTGGAGCATATGTAACCTCCCCCCAACAGCTCCTGTTCCTCATCACATCCAGTAGATGTTCTTCCATAGCCACACTCAGCATTGGACAGCAGTGCTCTGCTCCACAGGATCCTGGAATGGTTCGGGTTGGAAGGGATCTTAAAGCTCATTCCAACCCCCTGCCATGGGCAGGGACACCTCCCACTATCCCAGGCTGCTCCTTGGACACTTCCAAGAATGGGGCAGCCACAGCTTCTCTGGGCACCCGGTGCCAATGTTTCACCAGTCTCCCACTAAAGAATTTCTTCCCAACATGGAATTTAACCCTGCTTTAATCTAACCCTGCTCTCTGTCTGTGTAACTCATCTGCCCAGAAGTGGCACGAGTTTAGCAAAACCAAACACCAGTATTTTCAGTCAACACGAACCCCACAGATCAACCTGTGGCAGATGGTTTTTGACAGCACACATTTTTTTGTGCTGTTATTCCCGTGGAGCCTGAGAAGGGGTTAAGCTGCCTGGGGAGGCAGAGGCAGCAATCGGGATGTTCAGGTGGAACAGACAAGCAATCAAACCCCAACTGCCCTTTCTTGCCTTTCCCTCAACGTGGGTGAAACATTGATAGAGAGCAAAGTTCTCTCTGGGTGCTCCCTCGCCTGTGTGGGCTGATCCTCTCACACTCCACGAAGGGAAAACACAGGGATCAAGTGGGGAGGTGACATAAGGCTAAAGCAAATCGCTGCCAATTACCTAAGAAATTGTTTCCTCTGTGCTGTTCACGTTCCCTCCCTCCCTTCCTCTGTTTGGATGCACAGCTGGCACAGCAGGTGCTCCATCCATTTACACTTAGGGATGAAAAATGAGCCCAGAGACCCCAAATACATCAGCTATGCCTCTTCACCGAATCTGCATTTGGCTGGCAGTCCTCAAATCTAAGGTACTGAAATGATTAAACACAGAGGGCTCTGCACAAAGGGAGTTACCTGAATGGGTTTCTGCAGGTGCTGCCACTTCCATACCTGGAAAACAGCTGCTGACACAACAGTGAGGGCCAACCAACGCTTAGAGAGAGAGATTTTTCTTGCATGCTAGACAGCATTTTCAACAAGAATCAATCAACACTCCACATTTTTCCTTTGGAGGGTTGGAAATGCTCCTGCAGCTCCCCGGATATTTAAGGTGTGATTAGAACTTGCATTATTTACTACTCACTTGTAAAGCAAAGGGATACAGGAGGCACAAACAGACTGCTGGGCCTTTGTTCTCCTGTCTGGCATCTTTGTGGGTTCTTTTTGGCCTCACCAACCAGTGGCAAGGCAGCAGCACGGAGGGGATGGATTCCTGAGCTGCTGAGGATTAGGGAGGAGCAGCAAGCCTGGGATCACAGACATCCGCCCGCTCAGTCTAATCAGGGAGCTCTGGAGAAATGCAGGACAACACACAAGCACAGCCACCTGGCTGGTCTGGAGCAGTGTCTGCGATTTTTCCAGCCTGATCCTTGCCATGGGCTTCTTCCCTGCTGTCCCTTCAAGTGCTCCAGACAAGTCACCGAGGAACATTTTCACTGCACATCCCCTGCAAGGCCTGGGTGGAAATGGGAACCATCTGAACTTGCCAACAGCTGGTTTATACACCACCAACTGAACTCTCTATTTTTGGAACTAAGACAAAGGCATCTGCACGAGGTTCAGAGCTGCACTGCACACTTTGATCCCACGCTTATTCTTGGACCAGATGAATTTGTGGCTGCCTCAACCCTGGGAGTCTCTAAGACCAGGTTGGACAGGGCTTGGAGCAACCTGGGGTAGTGGAAGTTGTCCCTGCCCATAGCAGGGGATGCCACTGGATGAGCTTTGAGGTCCCTTCCAACCCAAACCATTTGGAATTCCATGAACTCAGAGATAAATCCAGCAATTCTCACTCTTCTCCCAAGACCACAAGGATGTTTTTCCAGCATTGCTTTGCCTGCTGTTCCTCCCCTGGGGCGCCCTGACTGCAATAACACCTATTTCACTAAGCAGAAACGACTTCTTCTTCCCTTCACTTCCCACTTTGATTAATCCACTTGACTGCACCTCCAGTACTTGGCCCTCCAAGCCCTTTAGAGATGTCTTCCAAAGACCTGGAGCACCTTTCTTGTGCTTTCCAATCTCAGCAATCCATTCTCAGTAATTAAATTCTGTTCAAGCCATGGTTGTTCCCAGAGAGCCACATTAAACAGCGGCTCCAAATGTACCAGTTCAAAGCCTCCAATAAATGCAACACACAATTATTTATCTGTGGAGATAAGATGGCAAGAACACGTTTCCTAATTCTGCTCTGATGAAAAAGATGTGTGAGGTACGTGGCTCTAAACTTGGCAGCTGCAGGGAAAGAGCTGAAAGATTCAATTAAGATGATTGGCACAGTTGTGCTGGAGGGGCTGCTGGCTCGGGTTGTGCAGATCCAGAGGGAGAGGAGATCCCAGAATATGCTGAGCTGGAAGGGACCCCCAGGGATCATCCAGTCCAACCCTCAGCCCTGCACAGGCCCATCCCCAAGAGTCCTCCCCTGTCCTTGAAAAGATCATCCCACCCCTCCTGCAGCTCTGGCAGCCTTGGGGCTGTGCCCACTGCCCTGGGGAGCCTGGGCAGTGCCCAACCACCCTCTGGGCAAAGAAGACCCTTGGCCTGAGATCCAGCCTGACCCTGCCCTGACACAACTCCAGCCCATTCCCTGGGCTCCTGGCCCTGGTCCCACAGAGCAGAGCTCAGTCCCTGCCCCTCCTCTGCCCCTGCCCAGGGAGTTGTCCCTGCCAGGACCTCTCCCCTCAGTCTCCTCTTCTCCAGCTGAACACACCAAGTGCCCTCAGCTGCTCCTCACACCTTCCCCTCAAGGCTCTTCCCCGTTTCTTGTCCCTCCTTTGGACATTCTCACCTGGTTTAATATCTGGGATGGGCAGAGAAGTCAGAGGCTCCGACCCCCTGCAGGTCCTGTGTTGTGCTCAGATTCTCCTTCCCTGCTCCTTCAGTTCTTCACACAGGGCAGGGATGGGATAAATCATTTCTCTCCCATTGACACCCATGAGGCTGAGCACTAAAGCCCCCACTCTCTATCTGATCCTGGCCCTCGTCACTGCAAGAATTCAACAGAAAACTCACTGAGGGAAACAAAAAGACAGATTTTGACTTCATTGATCTCTGGCTTGGACATCAGAGCGCAGTCAGGCACTCCCTGATCATCCCACTAATAGAAGCAGGATGAGAGTGGACAAGCACATTTATTTTTTTTTTTTAAATCTTCTGTGATTCTCATCCTCCTGGTTTGGTCATGCCCCAATAATTTCATCAGTTGTAATAAAGATGCTCATCTGATTTACAGCAGCATCACTGGGGACAGAATCAGGTCTTCTAGTCAAGCTAATCAGAATCAATCTGAGAGTCCAGAGTGAAAATCACAAGGGAGATGGAGCTTAAAGATGCTGGCAATTAACTCAGACCTCCTCATTGCTCCCAGGGAGACAGCAGGTTTACATTGTTTTTTCTGGGGTTACTTCAAAGGTCTTCGCAGAACAATTTCTTTTATTATGTCAAGAAGTTTTCATCATAAAAATCCTGGGTTTTGAGCTCTGCCAACATTTTTGCAAGTTCTTGGCTGTCGTTGACTCAAGGGCAGGTTATTTTTTACTTTAGTGTCAGTTAAAAAAGGGAAAAAACCCACCCAAACTCCTTAAAATAGTGAAGTCAAATCCTGAATTACTGTATATTAGAAAGCACTAATGGCAGTACCAGCTGCAGCTCCAAATCAACCTCGAGGTGCCACTAAATCAGTCAAGGAAAGTTTGGAAAATTACTGTGAGAAGTGAAGCTGCAAAGGTAAGAGCTAAATGCAGAGCACACAAACTCCAGCCCTGAGCCTTCTCACGGCAAGATTTCACTCCTGTAATTACTTGAACCAACTTCATTTGTAGCAACAGCCTCCCTAAGCACAGAAGCAAATCAGCAGCTCAGCCTGGATTTCAGCCCCTCTAAGACACCCCCCTGGCAAACAGAAATTCCTTCTGATCCCACAATTGCAGGTGCTGGCTGAACTCAGTGTCTGGCTGAAGGAGATGATCTAGAAAGACAGAGAAACCCAAGTGTTTCTGAACCATTTCAAGACTTCATCTTGATTGACAGCTATAATTTGCACTCAGCCACTTTTTTTTCTTTGGCCTAAATTGAGTCCTTTGGGGAAAGATGGGCATTATCTGCATCAAAATCAATTATACTGAACCAAACAGCAACTCTGAGTTCTGGGATCAGTTGGGTTTCTTTACTCTTCATCTCCTCATTCCCCTGGCCCTGCTGCAGGGCTTTTTTGTGTTTTATTTTTATAAACCTTATCAAGACAAGATCCAATGCTATAAATTATGAGAGCTATTAATTATCAGGATGGTCTCAGTAAGTTTTATAAGGCCTTTAGTATCCATTTCTCAAAGCCTCTTATCTCTGTCTTCTGCCCTCCTGGGCTCATTGATTTGGCTCCCAAGCACTGCCCAGTGAATAAGGGAGAATTCCACAGGCAGAGAGTGCTTGGCAGATCATCAAATCACTATTTTTGAAGTCAACCTCACAATTTTAATTATTTCCTCATGAAACATCTTGTTAAGTAACCTCTGTGGTCAGAAAAACAGGTTTTATTATACTGAGTAATGTCCTTTGAACAGATGCTTTTCCCTTCACTTCCAGGGCTCACTCACTGTGGCCATTTCTCTATAAACTGAGAGTCTTGCAAAGCAGGAATCTGCTTTGAAAAGTAGCTCTGGAAGACACAAGAAAGAAAACTGGGCATTCCTGCGTGTCTTGGACTCCTGACCTTTCAAATTTGTTCCTCAGAAATGCAATCCCTGGTCAGTGCTACCAGCTCTTAATGCACCTTGAAAAGCAAAGCGTGCAATAAAATGTGCAATAAAGTCAGATGGTGGTGGTGGTGGCTCAAAACCTCATGGAAGTGTAGCTATGGGCTTAAAACCAGCATAAAGCCAAGTTTTGCTACAAAAGGAGGTGAGTTGTTGTTGCTGTTTCACACTAAATAATGTGAAATCCTCCCCTTTTCAGACACTGCTGCTTCTAACAAACCCCCACTCAGTTCATATTCATGAGGTTTGATTTCCTGGGATAATTATCCTCTGTCTCCACTGTTTGTTGCACAGGGAGTCCATTTAACTGTTCAGCTCCAGCAATAACGAGTCCATTGTCAGAGAGAGCCCCATAAATCAGTTTTAGAGCTGAAAGATGAGTTTGCAACGAGAAGGGAACCAAAGTCAGACTGGGCCCCTTGGTACAGCTGGATCTTACAACTTGTTTAAATTACATTACAGATTTTAAGGGCAAAGAGTGCTCAGGTTCAAGCACCATGAGCCCTCTGGGCAGGTCTAGGGCACAAAACACTTTTCAGGTGCCCAGTTATTTTGCTTTACCCATCCAAACTAATCAGAATGTGTGTGGGGATGTCTTGTTCTCCTGGATGGATCCATCAAAACAACAGTCTGGGACACCAGGAGGAAGGAGCTGAACCTTTGGCTCCTATCAGTCTGCCCTAAGCTCATAGAACGAGGTGTAACAGCAGCAAATAATCACAAAGCAAATTAAGGTTTGCCAAGAAGAAATAAGACTCAGAATATCCTGAGCTGGAAGGGAGCCACAAGGATCATCCAGTCCAACTCCTGGCCCTGCACAGACAACCCAACAATCCCAGCCTGTCCTTGAGAGGATCATCCCAACCCTCCTGGAGCTCTGGCAGCCCTGGGAAGTGCCCGAACCCTGGGGAGCCTGGGCAGTGCCCAGCCACCCTCTGGGGGAAGAACCTTTCCCTGAAATCCAACCTAACCCTCCCTGACACAGCTCCAGCCATTCCCTCCAATCAATTGTTGATGTTCCTCAAGACCAGCAGCTTTGTCATCACCTACCTGGCCTCCAGTTTAGGCCAGGACTTGTTGCAGACACCACATCTCCTACTCTAAATACAGAAATCCATGATTGAGGGAGGATGAAACTCTTCCAAAACTACAGAGGCTGCAGGAGGTCTTTGGGTCCCTCCAGTACCTCCCAGAGGTTAATGCACCACACCAGGGATCAAAGTGGTCTCTCTGACTTGTGCTATAGGGGACAATTCCTTCCAACTTCCAAAATAAAGGAGATTTTCCAAAAGCAACTAATCCTCTTGGAAGCACACTCCAAGATGCTTTAAAAGGGCTGGATATTTTTAGGTTGGTTATTCAGCACGAGAGCTCCTCAACTGCAGAAAGTGATGTTTATTTGGCTGACCAAATTCAAAAAAGCAACCCCAACAAAGCTCAGACCCCATCATTTGGAGTGAAATATTTTTGGTGATCCAAAGCAGATTCAAGTATCATCTTGAAGCAGTGGAAATGAAAAGCTTCAAACTCTTCTCTTGCCAAATTCTGCACAGATAAGCCTTGTTGACACATATCTCTGATTTCAAGAATGAACCATGTGACAACAAAAAGGCATTTTGGCCAAAAAACAGTGTCTCCTCAATGAACACCAAAAACATGGGCACCCACTGTAACAGCTGCTGTGAAAACACGGCCACAAAACTCCACTGCACACAAACACAACTGCACTTGGAAGCCTCAGACCCTTTTCCTTCTGCTCCAGTGTCTTTTGGCTCTTTCCCCAAGTTTTTAAGACTAGTGGAAGTGAGAGAAGAGAGGTTGCAGCAGATGGGAGAAAAAGAGGATTAGTTGCATCTTTGTACAACACTGAGACACTGGGGAAACCATTCCTGAGCTGGAATTTTGTAAGGAGCTTGGCTGAGGTGCCCTGAGGTTCCAGCAACAAAGCAAGAGAAACGGGCTCCCCAAAAAGTCCAGATAGAAAGAAAGAGTCCAAGTAGGATGCAAGAGGAATAGGACAAGGGGGAATGGCTTCCCACTGACAGAGGACAGAGTTGGATGGGATACTGGGAAGAATTTCTTCCCTATGAGGGTGGGCAGGCCCTGGCACAGGGTGCCCAGAGAAGCTGTGGCTGCCCCATCCCTGGCAGTGTCCAAGGCCAGGTTGGAGACCCCTGGGACAGTGGGAGGGGGTGGAATGAGATGATCTTTAAGGTCTTTTGCAACCCAAACCATTGGATGAGTCTAAAAATGACTCTCATGCTGTCCTGCCAGTAGGTCCCAGGTCAGAGGGTTGTGCTTCTCATCTCCTCACACAAAATCTTTTCCTGACCGAGTGACAGATGAGAAGAGACTCTGAGCTCATTCCTGCATTTGGCCACAGCAGAAGTGCATTGGAGAACACACAATTTTTACCTTAACTCAAACAGAAGCTCTGGTTCCCACTGGAGTTTTAGTTGGAAGACTTTCAGGCAAGAAAGAAATCCCTAGGGAAGGATTTCAATCGAGAACAGCAGCTGAAGCAATGTGAAGTGGGCAATGGTTGTGGAACAGATCAGGGCACCACAGGATAGTGAAATGAGACAAATAAGCCTTTTGTTTTTCCAGAGCTGGAAACACCAGCCCTGTACCTGCTCTGCTGGCCCAGCTGGGTGTGGTGCAGTCAGAACAGAGACAAAACGCTCCTCATCAGCACAGAACAAATGGCTGATTGCAGTGACACGGCTCCCAGCAGCTCCCAGGGGCTTCCCTGCCAAGCTGCAGCAGGAACAGGTCCCTCCACATGCACACAAAGGGCTCCTTGGGCAGCTGACCTGCAGCGCTCTGCTGTCACTGCCAGCTGCCTCCTGCTCTGCCACCGCCTCCACAGGGACGTGGCCACAGAAGGACAAATCAAGGAGGACGTGGGTGGAAGAAATTCCCTGCTTTCCCATCCCAAAAGTGTTCTCTCTCCCGAGCTGGACACCCACAATCCATGGATGTGACACCCTCGTAGCTTTGGTGGGACCAAAGTTCTCCATCTGAGCACAGGATGGAGAGAACACCTTGAGCTCCTGCCCACAGTTCCTTCAGTGCTGCTTTTCCCAGACATCTTTCTTTGGAAGGTGATTCAGCTCTTCCTTTCTTGGGCATTCTCATGTGTCGTGTGCCTGCTGAGCTGCCTTCAGCTCTCCTGAACACATCCAAGGTTTTTCTGCTCCCTGACAGCACCATGGGGGCTGCTCACTGCACGAGTCTCCTCGGAGAATTCCCGAGGATAGGCTGGAGATGTGTTACCTGTACAACTGGATTAACTTGTTAACTGAGATGGCAGAGAAGCAATATGTGCTCAGAACAGGAATATGTGCTCAGTCCCTGCTTCCAGGGACTCATTCCAAAAGGGTCTTTCACCAAGGAAGCCCCTTGGAAAAGGCAACTGGAAAGGGCACTCTGTCAGCACCAGCATTGTCCCAGCCCCTCCCAAGAGCCACACAAATCTCTCTTTCATTTTATGGACATTTCCTGAATTACACAGACATTTCCTGAAGTGTCCATATCATTTTTTCCAACACATTTGCCCTCAAATTTCAGTCCTACCAACCACATCCCAGAAGGAGGCACAGCAGGTTCTCTTCATCTCATCTTGGTTCTGCCTTGTTCCTTCAGTAAGTTTTGCCAAAAGCACCGTCAGGTGCCAGTACAGGTCTTACTTTTCTCCAAATCATACAGGAAATCATCCAATGGTTCTGTGGTTTGCAAAGTAGCCTCAATTATTTCTTCTTCCCAAACTGTGCATCCCACCCAACCCATCTTTGTGCACTCAGGCCTGGCCACCCCAAGGCTGCTGGTGGAGGGTGGCAGGATTTTGG
The DNA here is from genome assembly GCA_013399895.1 of Serilophus lunatus. Classification (NCBI taxonomy): domain Eukaryota; kingdom Metazoa; phylum Chordata; class Aves; order Passeriformes; family Eurylaimidae; genus Serilophus; species Serilophus lunatus. Next base: position 161,369 of record VXBA01005714.1, on the reverse strand, counting down.
TTGCTCCACTGAGACTGTCAGTAATTCAAATTAAATTGGACTTTGGTTAGGTGGGTAATTCATCATCCACAGTGTGACAACAGTACCTGTAATTACAGCTCATATTGTTCCAGCTGAAATCCATGTGCAATAAAGGGATCTTAATATCATGCCAAACCTCACAGTTAATTTCGGTTCCATCTCCTTTCATTTATTCTGTAATAAGCTAATTAGTTCACATAATTTGCCATTGAACGTGCCTTTGTAACGAATATATACACAAATTAGCTTATTGCACAACAAATGAGGGGAATCAAAACATGAATCATTTGCAGGATTACATAAGGAATTATTGTCCTTCCCAACACCCAGAGATGCAGCCATTGCCTTTATTACTTTTTTGATTTGCACCAGGTTGTTCTGCTGTCTGATGCCTCTGACTTATCTTCTGCTTGGAGGGACAACACCACATTTCAGTGTTCAGCAAGTCCTGCTCCAGCTGCCACAGCTCTTGGAAGTTCAGGATCACCTCCATGGAGTTTGGCTGCTTAGATCCCAATCCTGGCAGCTGAAAGAGTTTGTCCACAATGTTCTGGAGTGGAGGCCTTCAGGCTTCCCTGTCAAAGTCTGCTTTTGGGTTGGACTGTTTGTGATCTGAAGAGCACCAAGCTGTGCCCTTGGAAGCTCCTGGGCACGACCTGCAGTCACTGCACTTGGAAACTTCCTTCTGCATCTCCCTTGTGGGGCTCATTCCTCAACCTTCCTCTGGCAGCTCTTAAACCACACCAGCCCAGAGAATCTGGGATGCTTTGGGTTGAAAGGGACCTTAAAGATCATCCCATGGGCAGGGACACCTCCCACTATCCCAGGTTGCTCCAACCTGGCCTTGGACACTCCTAGGGATGGGGCAGCCACAGCTTCTCTGGGCACCCTGTGCCAGGGCCTCCCCACCCTCACAGGGAAGAATTTGTTCCCCAAATCCCATCCAACCCTGCCCTCTGCCAGTTTAAAGCCATTCCCCCTTCTCCTATCCCTACAGGTCTTTAAAAACAGTCTCTCTCCATCTTCCTTGTAGCTCCTGCAGGCACTGAAAGGCCACAATCAGATCATTCCAAAGCTCCCCTTTCCAGGCTGAACGAACCAACTTCATTTCCACCTCATTTGGGATAAATCCCAAGGGATGCTCCATCCTAAGACTTCCACAATGCCCGCTGGAAGTTTGCCAGACCTTAAAGTTCACTCCACATTATAACTCTTGAAAAGTCCCACATATTCATTATTCTGCAGAATAATGGAACAGGACAATTGGACCTGTCTCATCCAAGTGCTTTCAGTCCCAGTAATTCCACAGCAATTCCCAGGGAAGCTCCTGAGCTATTGAACCCATCAGTTGTACTTTCTGCAGTACTTACTTTGAGGCCTCATCTAAACTGCTGACCTGGTGCTCCCCAGCTTCAACTGTGAGATGTAATGAGAGCACAGCAGCTTTATTTGTTAAATGTTCCCTGCTCCCAGCAATTGTTTTGATTTAGCATCTCACCTCCTGCAGTCATGATTTACTCTTTCCATGTCCAAGTAAAGCAAACACCTTGCTCCCAACAGCTGCCTCTTTACCTGGAGTTCTGTTGTTCTCAGCTTCTAAAAATGAGCCCTTAACTCTAAAAGGAATAAAGACTTAAGTAGAATTTTTGGCTAGGAATCCTCTTTAGAATTTGGATGGCCTAAGCAGCACTAAAACCAGTCATAAACCTCCTGGCAGCTGCCAAAATGATCTATAGATACCACACCCACCTTTGCCAGACACTCTGCCCAAAGGAATCACCTCAAACCTCTCCTGGGCTTGGGCTTTTCTTCCTGGGTTAAAACTGCACATTTGCAGGATGAGGAAATAAAATACCAAGATGAACTGAAAACTTGCAGCCTGTAAAGAGGTTCTGGACTAAAAAGGAAGCAGAACCCCTTGGGAAGCATCTGATGATTCCAAAGCCCTGGTACAACCTATTGCCTTCTGCCCTTTCCTTGGCTGCCCTGTGTTGGGAGCCAGAGGGGCACATCCTGGGCACATCCATCAGAGCTGGAGGAAAAGCAGAATGCAAGAACAGCCAGAGCCCCATTTACTTTGATTTCCCTCTTTCCTTTATCCAGCACTCACTCCCAGTCTGCAGCTCCTCTCTTGACAACCAATTCCAGGAAAAGAACCAAAGCATTTTCACAAACAGCCTCATAGAGACTTGGGATCTGTCTGAGCCCTTCTGGATTTGGTTGTAAGCCTCTGACAGTGGGATTCAAGGTGAGTGCTGTGACAGCAGAGAGCAGACAAGATGCTCAGAGCAAGCACTCAGCACTTTACAACTCCCAGGTGAAAAGTGGGAGTTATTAAAGTTCATGGTGTAATATGAGACTAGAAGGAAATTCATCAATTAAATGTAGAGCTCTGAATGAGTAATTATTCATCATTAACAAAACAAAAAGGAGGATTCTTTTCTCCTTTAGGGATAGATGTCACCTACACTTCAGGAGGGCTAAATACAACAGGGCCTTTCACCAAGAACAAAGAAATGTATTAAAACCAGACCCTGCCATTTAAAAATGGAAAAAAACCCAGATGGATCATTTCAAATAGGGCAGCCCTGGGAGGCCAGAGCCTGTCACATCCCCAGACTGTGGGGATGAGCTCTCCAATGTTCCAGAGCTACAAATGCTTTGAGAATACTTCATTTGCTGAAGTGTTTTGTCACCTGTAAAGGCTCCCCCAGCCTGAGCCAGAAGCACTTTGGTGTGTAGTGAAGAGCTGTAAAGGTTTGGATCAAGAGAGACTCAAATTCCATGTGAGCACCATCTCCTCCCAGGAATTCAGGCCAGAACAGCTTTCTCCTCCTTCCAGCACACCATGCTCACCAGTATGACCCTGTAATTCTAGATTCAAGCCTAACCCATGCCATCACATTTTAGAGTGAAATGAAACCTTAAGAACATCAACAACACTCTCATTTTTCTGATACAATAAAGAGCCTACCCTGAAAAATCCCTGGCATTTATCTGATTTGCAGAGCTAGAGCTTGCCATACCTTTTCCTGCCTCCTCCTCTTGTCAAATCCACTAAAAGATGGGTTATTCTCTCCAAATTGCACCATTTGTGCAGTGGTTGTCTGACTCATTTCCTCCACGTGTCTTTATTTGCAGTCTCCCTCAGGAACAAAGCAAATTCCTTTCTCCTCCGAGACATTTATCAAAACCTCTCCATGCAAAAGGTGAGAAACCCAAAAGAGACAGGGAAATAAAAAAAGGATCTTTGAGAGAATCCTACCTGAAAAATTGCTATCCAGGCATATCCAATGTTATCAAAATTGATGGCCCCGTTGTGCGGGTTCACGTCCCCCGCCATGCACACGTTGTAATACTGGTTCCAGTTTATGCAGGAATTCCTGCTGCTGGAGTCGGGGTGGTACAAACTCGGGGTGTAGGAGTCCATGCTCAAGGTACACTCCACCTTGTACTCCTTCCTGGTTGGGATGTTGGAGCACTTCTGCATCCCGTTCTCCCGGTGAGACGAGCAGATGAAGGGATTCTCCTCCGCCTCGTCCGTGCGGTAGTAGGGGTGCAGGAAGGTCAGGTTGTATGTCCTGGAGGGAGAGAAGAAGGAGGAGAAGAAATGAGCCATCTCTTGTTTCAGCAGCTGAAAAAGGCTCTGGTTTCTGTCCGTGGTTTTGGTGGGTTCTCTCTCCTTTGGTCCCACCAGACTGGGGACAGCAAGTCCCAGCTGAGAGGAGGAGCAGCTGAGGGCACTTGGTGTGTTGAGCTGGAGAAGAGGAGACTGAGGGGAGAGCTCCTGGCAGGGACAACTCCCTGGGCAGGGGCAGAGGAGGGGCAGGGACTGAGCTCTGCTCTGTGGGACCAGGGCCAGGAGCCCAGGGAATGGGCTGGAGTTGTGTCAGGGCAGGGGCAGGGGGGATCTCAGGCCAAGGGTCTCCTTTGCCCAGAGGGGGGTTGGGCACTGCCCAGGCTCCCCAGGGCAGTGGGCACAGCCCCAAGGCTGCCAGAGCTGCAGGAGGGGTGGGATGATCCTCTCAGGGACAGGGGGGGACTCTCGGGGATGGACCTGTGCAGGGTTGGACTTGATGATCCCTGTGCTCAACCTCAGCACATTCTGTGAGACACCAATCCCTAAAGTCACCTACAAAACCCTTCCCACCCTGTAAGGCACCAGAGATCTTCCACTGAAAGATCAGCCTGAGTTTCCCCAAGCAAACAGGGCACTTGACAGTAGAAAACAAGAGGGTACACAAAGAAAATCCCAGCAGGCCAGGTGCTTCCCAAAAATCTATGTAAGGATTTTAAGGTAACTCCTCTGCTGCTCAGGACAGCTCCTGGGCAAAGCAACTTTCCAACAAATTTGCCCCTCAGCACATCTTTGATGAGGGAGCTGAACTTTCCCAAGGAGACAGGCAGCCACAGGCCGTCCTGGATTCCTTCTGCACTTACATAAGGAAAGGAGGGGAACCTTCTGCTTCCTGCCTATCTGATGTAATTGGTTTGGATAAAGTTTATGGCTCTGTTACAGCCTAGATAAGCAAGTGCTGTCATTGCAGCGTGGCAGGGCTGTGCCTTTTCCCAAGTCATGCCCCAGATCAGTGACCAAGCAGAGCCCAGGACTTTGGAGGCTGTTTGATCAGCATTAGTGAGAGCCAGCAGCACTCACTGCTCAAAATGAGAGGCTGCATTGCCCTAGAACCGACTTTATCCACTGCTTCATCCACTTTGCAGAGCTGCAGGGACCTCAGTGCTCCATAATCATCAGGAGATAAGGGAAAGGCAACACACAAATTATCCGAGTGAGATGGATAGAAGATAAGCAGGTAATTCTTCAAGTCAGGGAAGCTCTATTTTTATCTGTTTCTGAATGTACCTATTTGGCTCTAACGAGTGCCAAACTGGTGTTATTCCAAACAGCTGCTTGAAATTGCTCCCCAAAACCCTGGAGTCAAACAGGAATCACTCAGTGATAAGCAGAGAACAATTGCTGCAGGGCAGAGCTGAGGGGAAATCGGCCCTGAACAACCTCCCTGGGGGATTGGGTTCTATTCCATCAATGAATTACTTGAGATGAGTGTTGAGGGTCCATCCAGCCTCAGGAATAGGTCCATCAGAGGATGGGATTGTATTCACCAGCTCTTCCCCTCCCACTGCTCAGTGTTCCCACACAAAACTTTGCCATCACCTTCCCTGTTTTTATTATGCCCAAGATTCAAGAGAATCTCCCACCAGCTTGGAGGAAATTTCCATCGAAAACAAGGCAAAGATGAGGCCAGGGGCTGCACAGGATGGTGTTTGCTGGAAGATCAGATACTACAACCACCAGTTTGTCCCACAGAGGGAGGTAACAGAGGCTTGTGAAGGATTAAAACACACCAAGGGGCAGGGATGTGCCTGGGGGTGCTACAGACTTGGGCAAAGGCAGCTGGAAAATATGGGAGAAGAAACAAAGGCAGGAGAGAGGAGACACCAGAGAAGTGACTTCTAACAAGTGGCAGAAGTACAGGATCAATCCCACTCCCAGTGCAACTGGGGTGGCTCTGGGTGAGCCACATCCCCAGGTTTGGGGGGCTTTGTGCATCCCAGGAGTCACCAGTTAGGAAGCCTTGGGCCCTGGGAGCTCAGCTGAGCAGAGACTTGGGCACAAACTGGTGGCTGTGGGAGGAAAATGGAACCAGAAAAACAAAGCACAGCCTTGATGGGGGGGTGAAGCTTCACTGGGTTCTGCTGCTGCCTAATTGGTTTTATCCTCCCTTTCCTCTGCTTTCTTCAGTCTTCCAATTGTCCCCAAAATTCTTTATAAACTCAAAGTTGTCCCTATGACAGGCCAAAATCAGTTGTGTGGGGGGCATTTTTCAAGCCCTTCCCTCTTCCCTGAGCACAGACACGCCAGGAGAATGATCTGGTTGGGAAGGATCCGCAGCTGTGATGCTCCACCAGCACCAAGGGAGAGGAAAAGGGACATAAACTGGCAGAAAACGTTGCAAATTTAAGACCTTTGGGGCAAAACCAAAAAGGAGAAAGAAGCAAGGAGAGCAAAACAAGGAATAAAAGTGTTAGGGAATGAGGGAATCTCCAACATCCACAAAATACAGGAATTCTCTCTGCCAAGACATCCAGCTCCAAGTTCAGGAAGAATCAACCTGACACCCCTGTATCTCCAATGGGAGAGTGCAAATAACTTATTAATGCTGAGGAACCCACTAATCAGGAGTCCCTGGTGCTGTGGGGAAAAGACATGAGAAACCAAGGCCCAGAGTGGATTTGTATCCCATTAGAGAGGATTAACACTCTGTCCCTGGGAATGTTCATGTGGAGGAAGGACAACACTGGGGCAGGAAAATCCATTTTCTCCCATGTCAAAGGAATTCTTCTCTGTTCCATCTTCCCCCAGCACAGTTTTCCCACCCCAACCATCCCATGCAGGACGTTCCAACACTGGAGAGAGGGGTGTGTGTGCTGAGCACAATCCTGCTGCAGCTTTCCAAGAAGCAGAGGAGGGAAGGGAAAAGGTGGAAGGAGCTCAGCACTGAGCAGGATTCTTTCCCCTGCAAGAGGAGGAAAACCTGCTGCTGCTGAGCCAGCACTGCAGCACAGAGCAAAGGCAGGAGGAGCAACTAAGCTCCTTCCAGACCAACTCTGAGCTGCAACAGCTCAGCAGCTGCCTGTAATTCCTTCAAAGTCACTCCTGAGAGTCCTCAGCCAACCTCCTTCCAGCACAACATTGCAACTCTCCAAGAGAGAAAGGAGATATTTCCAGAGCACCTCAAAGAAGTCCCCAATTTTCTATCAGAATGTGCTACATTTAAAAATAGTTTCTTTACTCAAAGCAGCCAACTTCCAAGGGGGATAGAAAAGGATTCCACAGGAAGAACAGGAAAAATCAAAGTTACTTCTTCCATCTGATGCCTCTGGTGAAGTTGAAGGCCCAGAAAGCTGCTGGCAGGGAGGGTCAGGGCAGCAGGAGTTGCATTTGAAGCACTGAACTTGCTGACACTTGGTTTGCTCCAGAAAATTTGGGGTTGTGACCCTTCCTTGCCTGGCCCCTGGAATGTGTTCAGGTGCTCAGCCTCAGTTTAAAGTAGTTTTGTTTTCCTCTGGGAGGGTTTGGCATCACCACCTCCAACAACTCAGGTCTTCCCTTGATGGGCCAGAAGGAAAATCTGAGCCAGGATCATTGTGCTCAACCCCAACCTGGGCTGATCCAGCCATTCCCAACCACTCCCAGCCTGCTGAAAGGCTGGGAAAGCTCTGTGCCCTGAGAAGTTGTGGATTCCTCATCCCTGGAAGTGTCCAAGGTCAGGTTGGAGCAACCTGGGATAGTGGGAGGTGTCCCTGCCCAGGGCAGGGGGTGGAATGGGATGATCTTTAAGGTCCTTCCAACCCAAACCATTCCAGGATTCTCTGATGTGTGGAACAGCAGGAAGATGTAATCCTGAAGTGGTTTCCATGCCTTTTTTCCTTTTACAACTTGCAGCTGAGGTGTCAAAAACCAGAGCAGGGGTGAATCATATCCTGATGCCTGAAACTATAGATTCAGGAGAACGAATCAGGAATGGCAAAAAAAGATGGGACTAGTTCCATCTGGATTCCCCAAAACTTCCACACCAAGCTCCAATAAACCTGGGACAGCTTCTAGTGGGAAATAGAAGGATTGGATCATCACAGCCAAGTTTCTCAGGTCTAAAATTAATGCAGAAAACAGCTAAAAAAAGCAGCCCCAGTTTGGGTGATGGCACCAGAGCACCCACATGTGTCACACTGATCTTGACTCCAGCAAAATCCCTGTCCCATGGGCTCGTCAGCAGCCTCTTTCCCCCAGATTTCTCTGGAATGCTGCAACTTTAATCACAACATCCCCAAGCACATGGCATCAAGCAACAGGAGTGGGGCAGAGCCACCCAAATTCTCCCAGCTGCTGGAGGGGGGCAGCTCAGAGCTGTGGGGAAGGAAAGGATCCCTGAGAAACTGCAGCTCCTGAGGCTCAGCCCAGAGCCCGACTCTGCCTTCCCAGACTGGGAACAAGACCCTGATAAGCAAATCCTGGGATGCCTTTGATGCTGCTAATGGCCATTACATAAGTGCCTGCTTAATATCTGTACTTAGCAAACGATTCCCCCGTGGTTCATTTTTAAAAGCTCCACTTTGCCGAAAATCACAGAGCATTTAAAAACCTGGGCAAAGGGATGAGAGGGACTCGCTGGAGCCAATTACAGCCCTGTTATCCAAGCACTGCCCACCCAATCAGAGCTTTATCACCCTAATTTGGGCTTTGAAATGATAGCTCAGGGTTTATTCTGAGCGTGGAGGGTCTTGGTGAGCAGCAAATCCTGCCGTGGGTGCAGGAAAGTTTGGGGCATCAAGATTTTGGAGCATCAAGATGTTGCAGCAAGGCAGATTCATTGATTTTCCACCTTTCAGCATCTCTGATGAGATGAATTAGTGCCACCAGACCTGGTCTGAAGGACAGGGGATGATGGCTCAGGGAGCTGAAAGCCACTGGATGGATCAGTGAGAGGCAGGAGCAGGACCTGGGGCAGAGCTGAGGGATCATCTCTGCTCATCTCCACACACCTCAAGTTGATGACACACAGATGTAATTACAGCCTCCATCTTCTCTTCCAGAGTTACAGCTGCCCTAAATAGCTGCTCTCAGGTATGTCCTCACCTCTGAGCCATTCACATCTCCTGCAGTCTCTGGCAGGAGCCCTCAGCAGGATTTCCCCAGGATTTTTCCCGTGGGATTCTGAAGGCTGCTCTTGGTTTTCGCCTCTTGGTTGTGCTGGTGGGTTTTAAGGTGTCCTCACACCTCTGAGGGGGCAGAACAGCCTGAGCTCAGTGTCCTGCTGAGGGAGCTGGGGTGTCCCATGGCATGGGAGGAGCCAGGAGCCATCCCAGTGCCAGCAGCACCTCCATGGTCACAGCCTGGACACAGCAGGGGCCTCCCAAAGCCCCAGACATGGCAAAGGACCAGATCCAAGGATCATCCATGGAGCTCAAAGAGGAGCAAAAAGGCAGCTGGGACAAAGAGCTGGAGATAAGCCCAGCCCAAAGTAGGGCTGAGCATCATGGGCTGAGCTTAAGAGCTGCTGGGCTGTGGGCAGGGGCTGGGGGGGTCCCAGGTGGGGCTCAGCAGGGCAGTGGAGGCACAGTAACACCTTCCCAGCTGCCAGGGATGCTGGGCCTTGCAACTGCCCAGTCTGGAACAACCCAAACTGAAGTTTGGACTTGATGACCTTGGAGGCCTTTTCCAACGTTTATTCCTCTCTAATCCTTTCAGGAAAAGCAGGTGCTGCCCAGCCTTGCTGCCTCTCCCACACTCAGAGCTCTGGGAAAATGCTTTTGGACATTTCACATCGAGTTTCTTATCTCAATCCACCTACAGAGTGTTCCATCCACGTGTTCCAGCAGCATCTCCCACCTCTCCAACCCCCTGCCAGGTGCTGGGGTGTGTTGAGTGACCCCCAGACCTGAACCATTTGGAGAAGTGGCAATTCTAGGAGAGCTGTAATCCCTCTGTTTGTTCTAAATCCTTAAATTCCCAGAGTCAGGGATCTCAGCTTCCTCTGACAGAGATAATCCCAACCACCCCCTCCTCATCCTTCAAGTGCAGGTCCAAACCTTCAGTAACTTGCTGACAAGTGGATTTTTCCAGGCAAAAAGTTCCTAGTTGGACCTGCTGAGGGCTGGGATTTCTCCAGCAGGAGGGAGAAAGGAAGAAAAGGTGGAGATTTCGTTTATTTTGCTGTACTTACATTGCAAAATTCCTGTCCAGAAAACACCTGTTCCTCAACAGCCCTGCCCAGAGCTGGACACCCACAATCCCAAAGATGAAGAAGACAAAGAAGCACAAGAGGAGGACGTTGCCTAACATAGGCAGAGTATCCAACAGCAGGGTAACCAGGATTCTCATACCTGTGGGGAGCAGGAAAAAGAAAACAGGTTACAGGAGCCCTTTGATGGGAAAAACACACCATTCCCAGCTTGGTTGTGCACCCCAGGCAGAAAAATTGGGATGTTAATACTTCTAAACCTTAAGGCTGAAAAGGAAGGTAAAAAGTGCAAAAATGGGAACAAAGAGCAGACTCCAAGGGGTGGGAATTTCAGGTGTTTCAGTAGCACGGGACTCAACACACAAATATGGGCAAAGACAACTTTTCCTGGAGAAACTCCCCCACCAACCATCAGCCTCTGGAGAAACTGTCAAAATATGTATTTAGAAACACATCAAACATCTCTTATGAATCACACAAAGTGTTCCCTTAAACAACACAGAGCCTGGTGTGGGAGGATTGTGGGTGTGGATATTCCTCCTTCTTCCATGGAGGACTCCTCTTCCTCCTCTCCCTGCTGGGCATGGGACTGGAAAGCAGGGAAAACATTGACTTTTTTGAGGGTTGAAAGCAGAATGCAAGTATTCCTGTCTCCAAGGGAAGCTCTGCTTCCTTCTGTGACTCCTGTGCAGACCTTCCCAATGGTCCCACACTTTCAAACTCAAGGATAAAGCAGGAATAAAAAGGGAATAATGACTCCCAGCTCAGCAGTTTGGCAGAGGTTAAATGAACCTCTGAGGCACCGACCAGCCAGGAATTCCAGAGCTGGTAATTGAGGAGAGAAAAGAGCCCAGGACAAAGGAGAAAAGAATAAATCCACAGGCTGAGCCTTGAGATCCCAGCGCCCCACAGGGAGCAGGGCACAGGGAATCCATGTGGCTTTTGGGAAGGAGGCGCTGCTGCCTTTGCAGGGATTTTATCCCACTAAAATTCTCTGCCTTTCTGCACAGAGCCTTTCCTCCTTCCCTATCCCCTGGCAGGATGCTGCTCTCCATTCCCATGGGAATACAGAGTGGCATTAACAGGCAGTCTCTCTTTCCCTGCCAGATTCCACCTTGGCTTCTCCCAAGCCTTTCCACTAATTCCGTGATGCTGCAGCCTGGCACTGCAGAGCTCAGGGAATGGGTGCTGAGGTGAGGAGCACCTCCAGGAGAGAAGTGTCCACCCATCCCAGCACTTCCCAGGCATTGCTGGCAGGAGCTGGAATCCTGCCAAGCCGCTTCATCCCGCTCCTCGTGTCCCTGTGCCAGCGGAAATCCAGCGCAGCCGGAGCTGACACCACCCGGATGCTGCATGGATAAAGCACCAGGGCCAGGAAGGCTGTGCTGAGGAATAATGAGGTGTGAGTAATGGCCTCTGCATCCAGGGCTGGAGCCTCCCGAGGTCTCCATGCCCAGCTGTGTCCTGGCTCCAGGACACATTCCAGAGGAGCCGCAGTCCTGGTGCCCAGCGCTGTGCCAGCTGTGCCAGCCCCCTTCCAAACCCCAGCCCGGGGCTGTCCTGCTGCCAGTGCCACCCTGCAGGGAAGGGACATGGCAAGTTCCATGCCTTGGACCCGCAGGGAACAGTGAGCACTGGGAAAAGCAGCTGCAAGCACAGGGAAAAGCAGCTGCAAGCACAGGGAAATCCAAAGTTGGAGGTGGACGAGGGGTTGATTTCCTCAGGTTTATTCCCAACTTGTGCTGTCACCGTGAGCTCCCCAATGAGCACATCCCACAGCACAGCCCTGCAGGCTTTCCTTGCAAATCTATCTTTGGAAAAGCAGGAAAGAAATCACTTAATTCCTGCTGGAAAGACGATGCTGGGCTTTTCTTCCCCCCTGCCCCCACTCTCCCTAATTTCCTCGCTCCTTTTTTTTATCCAAAAATGGTTAAATTTTATCTCCCTGTGCCACACAACTTTTTTCTGCTCAGCTCCTTTTGGTATTTTGGGTTGTTTAGTGGCACCATCCTGGAGATTGGATCCATCTGTTCCTTATCCTTTCAGGGTGCTCTGGGCTCCCAGTGGAATGTCAAGGGTGCCATGGGAAAAGAGCACGAGCATCACTTGGGCTGAAACAAGGCTCAGGATTTCTTTTCATTCCCATTCCGTGTAATGCCTGGTTTAAACCACACAAAAATAAAGCAGTGAAATGGATTTGAAAAAAAGCAGTGACCACTGCTAAAAAAAATCCCAACTACAGCCCCTGCCAACTGTGTAAACTGCAGGAATTCTATTTTTCCAGTAATTTTCAAGGAATTATTTCTAATAGAGATGATGTTTCTGTTGGCTGGAGTTCTTCTTTCTTTTCTTAACAAACAGAATTGAAATGAAATAATCTTGTGGGTGATTTTATTGTGCCTGAAAGCAAAGGGCTGACAGTGCTGGCTGGATCCCAGGGAAGCACCCAGGAATCACAGGGATAAATCTCCAGGCTTCTCCAGGGTCTCTGCTCCCCTGGGTGCTGACTGACCACCAGGCTCATCTCTCCTGCCCCAGCTGGAATTTTTGTCTGCTCCATGTCCTTGTGTGTCTGTCACTGAGTGGAAAATCTCATTCCCATGTCATTATCCCTGTGCTGGGAATGACATGGGTGGTGCTGCCCCACCACTCACTGGGATGGGATGGATGTTCCAGGTGATCCCTGTGCCATCCCCATGGAGGAAAGGCTAAAAATGTAACTCTGTTAATACCACAAACAGCAAAAATGAAACAAAAGAGAGGGATGACACTGTCCATTCCCTGCAAAGCCTGGATTGTATCAGTGTGAAACAGTAAAATTCCCAGTGTTCAGAGTGGATGGAGTTGGTGTCTCTGAAACAAGGGAAAGCTGAGGTGATCTGCACTCCAGGAATGGATACTTCCAAGAATATTGATCCTGCTCTGGCACTGGATCGAGACACTGGTGGTGGTGTCAGCCCAGCCCAGCTGCTCATCAAACCTGGCAACTCCACTCCAGGATCACTGGATTTAATCTCAGGGAATATTAATAAAAAATCTGAGTATTTTCTGTCACCTGTCCTGGGGAAAAAATAGAAAAATCCTGTGGAAGTGCAGCAGAAACAGCCTGAAAGGCTCCTCTCAGAGCTTCAGTGTCAGAGTCCTAAGGAAGAAAAATAAAAGTTGGACATAAAATTTCACCTAAACTTGGAGGCATTTGGATCCCTGGGCCTTGCTTTAGTAGAGGTGTAAATCCTCAAATTCTCCTGCTGAATCCCAGCTTGAGATTCCCAGTATTCCATGGGAGAGCTATGAGGGTTTTATGGATTTAAAGAACTTTAGAATGAGTCTGATCCTCCTCTGAGCCAGCACGTGCCATGATCCCTCTGCTCCACCCCATCCCAGGGAAGCCATGGAGCTCAAAAATCCCAAAGGACAACTTTGTGTTGTGCTTTCAGGCAGCTCTGAAACCCTGGTAACAAAACCTTGTTAGGAAAACAAAGCTCCAGAGGGGGATTTTCAGGGTCCTTTTCAGCCTCTCCTTAGTCTTGGTTTTAACTAATGATGTCACTGCCAAAGTCACAGATTTGATTGGATTTTTGGTTGTTTTTTTTTTGCCAAGAAAAATCCTGTCGAATTGGGAGTTCAGAAAGAAACTTCAAAGGCTCCTGTGTGTAAACATCCATCTGTTCCCTCACATGTTCCTCTGAGGGACTGGAGCTGAAATCCTTCTGGGGGAGGTGGTTTGGCTGTCCCTGGATGTGCCGACACGACGGGCAATTAATCCAGGCAGGATGTGGGGCTGTGTCATTAAACATGCTTTCAAAAAGGACAGGAAATGCAGGAAATGTCCTTTTTCTTTTTTTTCACAAGGAATCTCTCTGATTTCCAAACAGTCCTGCTGCATTTTGATTTGAGTGGAATCTGGCTACAAACTGATGGAAGGGCTCTGAAATGAGTCCCATTCTGGCAGGAAATTATTTCAACTGGATGGGTCGTCTTTCAAATTGGATTTAGGAGACAAGCAGCTGAAGCCACTTGAAAATGGATTTAGGGGGCCACTTGAACTTCCTACCGTGGGTGAACCCAATTTTGTTCTCCATGTCAGCAAAGCCTTCGTGGTATTTCACCACCAAACAGAGGCTCCTGTGCTGCTAATCCTGCACACAAAGAGATGGAAAGACCTCAAATCATTGAGTAGGGAAAATGAACCCACCAGGGCAAGAAGATCCTTCTAAAAACTGACCTTTCCCTTTTCTTTATCAGAATTTTATTTACTTTACACCAGGAGCAGGGACTTATTCACCTCAGAGAAGTCAACGAAAATGTTGGAAAAGAGCCAACTGGCCTCAGAGAAGTCATGAAAACATTGGAAAACAGCCACAAAAAATCTGGCTCCCAGGTATAAAATCTATTCCCTTGCCCTTTACCAACACTAGCAGTGATAATAAACGATCTCTAACTTGCCATGAAAAAATTAAAATCAATGACTTTGGTCTCAGCAGCAGGAGAGCAGAGTACGAGGCTTAGCACACGCTGGGATGGTTCAGCCCCCTGGTTTTCCAGTTTTCCCAGGGAAAACTTCTCCAGTTTTGCAAGGATGAGGCAGGCAGGGGCTGAGCTGGGGCTGCCCAGCCTGGCAGTGCTGCCAAGGGAGGTGTCACTTACTTGGGACCCTGTTGATGGCTCGGAGGGGCCGCAGGACGCGGACGGTGCGGATGGCTGAGAGGCTGACGTTGTGTCCATCCAGGGAATACTCCATCATGCTGTGGGGAGAGAGCAGAGCAGTCAGGAGAGGGATGGCAGGCTCTGGGAACGGGCTTCTTGCTGCCTGCAAGGCCAACACTGCAAATGCACCCACTCTGTGTTGGCAGCTCCTCGTGGGCATCGCTGGGTGGAGGCGCTTCCACGGGGCTGGAGGCGTCCAAGGTCAGGGTGGATGGGCCTTGGAGCAACCTGGGATAGTGGGAAGTGTCTCTGACCATGCAGGGGATGGAGGTGGATGGGCTTTAAGGTCCCTTCCAGCCCTTACTGCAGGTACAGGTCACACACTGGAAAGCAGGACTTTCCTTCCAGTTTCTGAAGTGGGTAGAGGAGGCTGGAGAGGGACTTTTCATCAGGAATTGTAGTGACAGGACAAGAGGGAATGGGTTCAGACTGAAAGAGAGGGAATTTAGGGGAGACACAAGGAAGAAATCCTTCCCTGGGAGGGTGGGCAGGCCCTGGCACAGGGTGCCCAGAGAAGCTGTGGCTGCCCCATCCCTGGGAGTGTCCAAGGCCAGGATGGAGCCCCCTGGGACAGGGGGAGGTGTCCCTGCCCAGGGCAGGGGTGGGATGAAATCACCTTTAAGGTCCCTTCCATCCCAAGCCATTCCAGAATTCCATGACTTGTATGACAAGCAGCTACAAAGTCAGGGCCACAGAACTCAGGGAGAAGGAAACCCCCCAAATATCTGCTCAGCTCCCACACCCATCCTTCTCTCCCCTTCCATCAGCTTCCTTTGCTCCAACAGTGACACATCCACAGCCTTCCTGGGAGGTGACTGCAGCTCCAAGGCAATAACATGTTCCTGAAATATCCCCCCTACCAGCACCCCAGTGCATTTTCATGCCAGCTTATCTCACCCTCGTGACAAAAATTGAATATCCAAGCCCACAGACAACTTTGGAGCAGTTTGGTTTCCATTCGATTATTAAAGGAACATTTTCTTTTTCATGCTTCATCTCCATTTCCCATAAACATTTCTCTCCCAAGCTGGGAAGGATGTTAAGTCAGTTTTCTTGCTCTTTTATAGCAATGAGTGGCAAATGTGTGTAGTGCTGGTTTTTTAATGGGGTTATGGCTAGTTAGCATGGCTGTAATTACAATTTATGAGGCTGACTACAGGGAAACACTTGTAAATATGTCACAAATCTCTCACCACGCCTGTTCAAATAACACAACAGCATCAAAAGCAACCCTGGGAGCGAGCTGCTGGATCCTGTGGAGAGAGAGCTTTTGTTTTTTTAAATAAACAAACAAGATATGGAAGGACAGGGGCAAAAATGAGCTGAACTGCTGCAACCAGGCACTTCAGAAGCTTCAGATTTTCAATTGAAGGATCCTGCAGCCAGGATGGACCCAAATCATTGTCAGGAAGCAGCAGTTGAG
Source organism: Serilophus lunatus (assembly GCA_013399895.1). Classification (NCBI taxonomy): domain Eukaryota; kingdom Metazoa; phylum Chordata; class Aves; order Passeriformes; family Eurylaimidae; genus Serilophus; species Serilophus lunatus. The sequence goes on along the minus strand of VXBA01005714.1, from coordinate 145,454 downwards.
TGGATTTTGGGCAGCAGCAGAGGAGATTTGGTTCTGGGCCAGCCTTGCTCATGTTCCTCACTGCCCATGAGCCCGTGCTCTGCTCTGCTGGAGCCTTGCACTTTGCATTTGAAGCCTTGCCCTGCTCTCCACAGTTTAATTGGGAGTATCTGGATGTTCTGATGTTTCCTTCTCTGCTGGCTTTGTCCTGAGGCTGTCTGGTGTCACCCTGTGGTATCACCCCCTTTTCTCCACCTTGCCATGCAAAGACCCTGGTGATTTTGAGCTGCTTTTAGTGATAACCTTCCAGAGATATTTTTTTTCCCCTGGACTATTTAGTGAGTCTTTATAAATCAAACCCACCTTAAGGCTTGTATGTAGGAACTGAGCCAAATATTCTGAATAGCCCCCACTGAGGACATGGGCTGATGGCTGGACTTGGGCATCTCAAAGGTCCTTCCCAACCTTAATAACTCTATTATTCCAACAGCTTTATAACTCAGCATGGCACAAGCCCAGCTTTTAAATCCACTGTGTGTTTGTTAGCTGGGAAACAGCCCAGTGCCCCATGGACCACACAGTGGGAAAACCATGGGAAATGCCCCTTCACACCTGCACAGAGGGGTCTGGAGCCAGCACCAGGTGTCTGCTCCTGACAGACTGTCCAGGAATAGAGAAAGTGTTGTTTAAAATCCCCAAAGTGAGCAGTGCCAGGGCCTCAGTTTGTTCCCTGGCCTGGCCCCAGTTCAGCACACTCACAGTTTCTCCCGTGGCTGAGTCAGTGATTTGAGTGTAACTGATGCAGTTGGTGAGCTACTAATGGCATGGAAAAGGAGTAGGGAATGCTCCAGGGGGAGCTGGGTTTGGACTCCAGAGAGCACAGGCATAATTAGCATGTTAAAGGTTCAGCTCCCAGGACCTCGCTTTTACTTGGCTGTTGGAGTTTTGTAGAGCTGTTAAAAGATGAATAATCCAGGATTTGGCCTTGGAAAAAGTCTTTCTGACCCTCAATCTTTGGATTACTCTGATATTCCATATAGGACTTGGAAGTATGAGTCAGGGGGATCCACACTGCCCATCAAAACCAGCCTGAAACACCTTATGGATTCCAGACTGGACTTTCTATAAATAGTGAAAACATTTGAAATCTCCATGAAAAAGCCAAAGATTTCCTTGTCAAGGCCAGGCTTGGGGCTCCTGTTCCCAGGTCACACTTGTCATCCAAGAACACCTTGGAAATGCCCAACAGAAACCTGCTGGAGCTGGAAATTTTGGTTGGACTGGCACTTGGCAGGTGATTCCCTCCAGCCTGGGGGCACTGAAATCCAGGAGGAACAGGATGTGTTGTGCCACCAACAGCTTCCAAACCTTCAGCTGTCAAGTCAAAGATGTCCAAAGCACAACGTGGGACTCTGCAACACCTCCAGGGGCTGATGCACGAGAAAACTCTTTGGTTTGAGCTCTTGTGAACAACATTCCTGATGCTGAGGAAATGCTTTCAACTTGGCTGCTGGACAGACGGAGAGGCTTCGAGCTCTGCTGGGTTTGAAATTTTCCAGGGTACATTTCTCAGGCGAGGAAAACATGAAAGGGCTTTCAGAGCTGGAACAAACTTCAGACACAATCTGTTGCTAGAGGCAGGAGAGATGTTTATTTTGTAGTTTCCCTGCTCACCCTGCTCTCTTTGGTGTGTGGCTGCTGAGGCAAATCAGCTTCTTTGAGGAGACAGAACGGGACAAACAAAGCAGGCAGCACTGCCTCTCACTTGTTTCCCTTCTTATCAGAAAAAGCCTCATAATAACTTCATCACATCCATCTGCTGCTGGAAAAAGCAGCTCTTGTTATTCCAGTAGCGTGTTCCCTGCTAAAACCACCTGCAGTTTTAGGAGCAGACACTGGATCCGAGGGGGGTGGTGGGAGAGGTGAATCCCAGGTTCTGCACAGAGTTAGCCCAGCTCCCAGTCCAGCCTCTCCTCTGAGAGATGGGAAATAATATTCAAGAATAAAAAAGAACCAAAATCATCTGGAGGTGACCCAGGACCAGCCAAGAGAAGTGGTTGTTCCTCTCCTCACCTCCAGCCTGAGTAATGCCAGGCCAGGAGCAGGGCTTCCCCAGGGGGTCTCCTGCTGTTTCCAGCCTTCTCAAACATATTCCAGCCATGGAGGGTGGGGAAAAGCCCTGGAAAACTACCCAATTGACTCATCTTCCCCCTCATCCCAGTCCTGCCTCTGAGCCACGAGCTCAGCCTTTGTTTTCCTGGTTTTGGGATGGTCTGTTGGAGTGGGAACCCTCTGCTCACTCCATCCTGCACATCCAGTGTGGGGAAACACTGTTGGGTATGGATGGCAGAATTCTGATCCCGAGTTTTCCCATCTACCACAACCTTGTCCTTCCCCTCCCACTTAAACAGCAGCTTAAACACTGCAGTAGCTTTGGCAAGAAAAAATAATTAACTGCTTCTTTTGCTGTCCCTGCTGCTCCTTCCTGGGCTGGAACCACACATGGGTTCAAAGAAAGTTCTGCTCAGGAGAGCTCATGTTTTATTCAACCCAGTAAGGGCCATTCCTAATTGTATTCCAGACAAATAACACAGAGCAAAACAAAACTCCATTAGTGCAGTGAGGATGGTACATCACTAATGTGAGGGGAAAAAAGCCCCAACATATTACAAGAGTGTTCTAATTAACCCCAGGCTGGTCATTATAAACCCAGGAATTCAGAACTAAGGCAGTAATTAAAGCATTATATCCCTTCCCAGGGTCTACTAAGCAGGGAGCAGAGCCCAGGGTTTCTAAATCTACTTATTTATTGGAAAAGAAGTGTGAGACTTGCCAGGCTTTTAGTCCACCCAGTTATTCCCTGTGGGTGTGAGAGAACTGGTATCAAAAGCAACAGGATCTTCCTTGTATCTGTTTATTAACACATCCTGCACAAATAAGCACCTGGGGGAGATGGTATTAAATTGTAAACCAGGAGTTTACAGGAGGTATTTGCATGGCTTGTAATTTGGGTTAACTTCTGGCCACCCCCTTCCACTGGGATTTCCAGATCCTCACCCAGGTTTTTGGGATTGATTCTCCTTGTTTGGCCAATTTCTGCCTCAATTCAATGCCTGGATTTAATGCTCCCAGTAGGAGCAGGGCTGAGCTGCTCTGGGCTTTTCCAAGAGATTTTGGAGACAACATTCTTGTCCCTGAGCACTGGGACACGGTGGCCATCCCAAGGATCACATCAGCACGTTCTTGATTTGAACAGAGAGGACACTGGTGAAAAGGATTCCTACAGAAACCCAACAGCTTTGCCTGTCATTCATATCCCACCCCAAAACCTGGTGTGGTTAAAAAAAATAAGACTTGGAAGACTTTGCCTTGGTCTGAGGCTGGAAGCTTCCACAAGACACCAGGAAAACCAGCCAGGAGAACCTACAGATTTGGCTCTCTGGGGTTTTCCTGCTTTGCCTGGGAAGAGGGAACGGAGGGGGTTTGTTACCGACCCTGCCATCACGATGAAGAAGTCCAGGCGGTTCCACGTGTCTCCCAGGTAACACTTCTGCCCAAAGATCCCCAGAGCCACCATCTTGATGACCATCTCCACCGCAAAGAAAGCGAAAATGAAGTCGTCAAAAGCCTGGAGACCAGGAAAAGATTTGTCACAGTCAGTTCTGCTGAGCTCTGTTCTCAGGGACAGCTCCCACTGCAGGGACATCCCCTGTGCCTGCCAGAGCCTGCCAAGGGAAGCATTGGCACCAAAGTGCCACCTACCAGCTCCAAAATAAAGCCTGCTGTACCCCAGGGGGGGTGGCAATCCCTGAGTGTTCCCAGTGCCTGGGAAGTGTCTGCTCTGTTCATTTACTGACAAACATAGAAGGGTATCACAGCACTGGAGCCAGGCTGGGAATGTTGGGGGTGTCCTGCCCGGGCAGGAGAAGGTTCTGGAGAGACCTTATTGCTCCTTCCAGTGCCTAATTGGGCTCCAGGAGAGCTGGAGTGGGACTGTTGGCTTTGTCAGCCAACCTTTCCTTTCACAAACTCCACACAAGTTTTGCTTCATTATTTCAGTTCAGTTAATAACTGGCATCCAAACACCTCCATAAAGAAGTCCAGGCTTTTCCACCTCATGTTCTGGCTTCCACTCCCTCCTGCAAGCTGTGACAGGGGCAGGGATAATGGTGGCTTTTACTCACAGCCCTTTTCTGCCTGAAAACCTGTCAGGAATTTTCCAAGGCCAGGTTGGGGCAACCTGGGATAGTGGGAGGTGTCTCTGCCCATGGCAGGGAGTGGGATTGGATGAACTTTAAGGTCCCTTCCAACCCAAACCATTCTGAGATTTGATGAAGGATCCCACTGGCCTTCCTGCATGGCTCCAAGGGATCCAAGGGGACATGGAAATAGGGCAGCAGCTTCGTGTGGGGTGTGAGCTCATTCCACCAGCACAGGTTGGTAATCCCTGCCTGGGTTGATGCCATGCTTGGGGAACATGGGAAGCTGGTTCCCAGCCTGAGGAGTGAGTTGCTGCAGGAAGCCCAGTGCCAAGGTGCAGCCCACACCCCAGATGCTGCCGGGAGGTGCTTCCAAAGCGAATCCCGTGGGCGTGTGGCAGCCAGGGGATGCCAGGATGGAGCGAGGGATGAGGGACAAGTGTGGGGCTCAGGATGGCCAGCGAGGGGCTGGGCTGCATTTCCCAAAGGTCACTTCTCCTGGCACTTCAGCTGGTGGGCTCTGCTGTGGAGGAGAGCGGGCACGGGCTCATCCCAAGGTTTTTTGTTCAGGAAGAAGGGAATAGAATGGCAAAGTCACTGGTGCTGCACTGCACAGAGCAGGCTGGACAAATCCAAGGGATGGAAGGGAGTGGGAGACTCTTGGTGGCATTGGACATAGAGTTCCAGAATGGTTTGGGTTGGAAGAGATCTTAAAGCTCATCCATTTTCCACCCACTGCCACGGGCAGGGACACCTCCCTCTGTCCCAGGTTGCTCCAAGCCCTGTCCAACCTGGCCTTGGACACTTCCAGGGCTGGGGAGTCCACAACTTCTGTAACTGAATAGTGTTCAGTGACTCCAGTGGGAGCTGCTTGCCCACCTTTGAGCCCCCTGCCCTTATTAAGAGTGGAGAGAAAGGATCCTGCTGGGACAGCTCCAAATCCCCCTCTGGGTCTTACCTAAGGCCTGGCTCCTCAGAGGCTTTGCATGACAAGTGTGGCTTATTGGAGAAACCATCCCCATGGGAAAGGCTTGCCTGGCTGGATCCTGGGGAAAGGGGACACGATGTGGGCCCACCCCCTGCTCCCCAGCCACCCCAGGGCAGTGGGGGATCCTCACCTCCAGGATGGTGCAGCGCTCCGACTGACACTCCACGTCCTCGCAGGGCTGGAACATGCCCAGGGTGACACAGTTGAGCAGGATCACCAACATGCTGACGTGTTCAAACCACCTGGGAGCAGGGGTTAAGGACAGCACAGGCTTGGGGAACGGGGAGCCTGAGGCACAGAGCTGTTCACACCCCAAAACCCCTCCCAGAGTCCCACAAAAGTCCTCCCAGATCATGGAGTCCAACCTGTGACCCATCACTTTGTCCGCCAGATCACGGCACTCAATGCCATGTCCAGTCATTCCTTAAACATCTCTAGGGATAGGGACTCCACCTTTTCCCTGGGTAGCCCATTCCAATGTCAAATCACCCTTTCAGTGAAGAAATTCTTCCTGATGTCCCACTTAAACTTCCCTTGATGCAGCTTAAAATCATGTCTCTCCAACTCCCTGACAGGAGGGTGGAGCCAGGAGAGGTTCAGATTGGACATCAAGAGGAATTTTTTCATGGAAAGAGGCTGCCCAGGGAGGTTTGGAGTCCACATCCCTGGAGGTGTCCAAGGAAGGACAGGATGTGGCAGTAAGGATGTGTTGGTGTTCAGTCACAGCTTGGACTTGATGACCCTGAAGGTCTTTTCCAACCTTAATGATTCTGTGTCCTCCAATCCATAACCCTCCTCCCAGACAACTTCCACCTCCAGATCTCCCAGTTTTAGCACTGGATCACCCCCATGGCCTCCAGCTTTCACCATCAAGCTAAAGAGGGCAAACAAAGGCACCATCACACCAGAACCCAGTTTGTGCCCAGTTCCTCGCTCCAACCAGTGAGTCCACTCCCCTTGTTTCCATCTGGAGTCATGGGAATGGCTGCTGAATGCAGATGGTCTCATTCCAACCTGGTCCTGATGCCTCAAGGAGTTACAGATTCCACCTGGAGATCAGGACCAAGGATGAAGGTAAAACAGAGCCAAGCTGCTGCCCCAGGTTGATAGGGCCAAGGATGGGATATGGGATGTAAACCAGGACCCAGAGTGCATGGAAAGGAAGGGAAAAACTCACTGGATGCCTCCAGCCACCAAAAAACTCCATATTCCTGACAGAACCCATAATAGTGTCCAAGTAATAAGTGGGGATTTGCAAAATAATCCTGGAGCTGCTGGTTCCTGCTGCTGGTGAGACTAATAAAAACCATAAAAAAAAGATTTGGGGGACTGAACAGGAGTTTCACAAATTGAACATGAATGAGGGAACTGTTCTTAAGGAAATAATTGGAAACATCTGAGTGTGAATAAACCTTTTTGCTCCCAAAAACACACACATGTGTGAGAGAGAAGCACATAGACATTGTCTTATTTCTGGTAACAGCAATTCTGCTTTGGGAACCTGAACAAAAACCCCACCAGATTTATCCCTGATGCTTTTAGAAGGATTTTATCTGGTGTTTTATCAGTGCAGCACAAGATCAAGCAAGTGTAGGGCTCCAGACTCAAACTACTTTTGCACCCACTGGCATTTACTCAGATGAGAAGAAAAAAGAGGAATCAGCAGGGCCAGGTCCTGCAGCTTCCCCAAAACCTGATCCCAACCCAGTTCTTGTTTTAGAGAGCACTTTAATTGGAAAAGTCAGAGCTGGGAACACCTTGCTGGGAACCCAACAGGTCAGACTTGGAAACCCACTTGTCTAAAATGCCTGAAGTCAGATAAAGAAATGAAATAAAACCCTGGGTCAGTGAAAAGGAGGAGCTGGAGAAGCTCCTGCCACAGCCCCAAGGATTTGTGCACCACTGAAATACCAACATTGGTTTAATTTCTCCCTTCTTTCAATGACTTCCTACTGATTTTTGACAACTTCAAGGGCTGTTTGGATCCCTCTTGCCTGACTAGAAGCAGAATGAAAATCCTGCCCCACAGAGGAAACAACCCAAATCAGACCCAAAAACCTCCACCATGGCCATATCCTACTCACAATATTTGATTTATCTGATGGGATCCATGTGATATTCCCTGTGAACAGGGCTCCTGTGCCACTCCCAGGGCATCTGCAGTTGCATTCATTTCACTTATTATACTTGCATATATGGATTTTTTTCCCCCTTAAAGTAAAAAAAAATAAGAGCATGAGGATTTTGAACTGTTAAAAGACTCTGTTGAGCTCCCCCAAGCCTTTGTTCAGGTGCTCTGCACATCAGAGCTCCAAAAAACTTCTTTTTTTCCTTTCTTCTGAATGATCTAATTGTGCTTTTTCTGGTTAAATAGCCACCTGCATAAGGAGAATTGTCACTGGAGCTGGAATCAGTGCCCTGATTCCTTAAAGACTGGCAGAACCAGCCCTGTCCATGTAACACCAAAGCTGGGTTTGAGGTCTTTCAGGGTGGCAGAAAAGTTGGATTTTCCAAGAGAAAAAGAGAAAGGCTCTGCCACAGCTTTGTGGGCACTGATGTTTAGAGGCTGCCAGAACCATCAGCAAGGACAGGCACAGCCACGGGAGGGAAAAGGGACAAAGAAAACTTGTGCTGCCTTTGAAGAAAAGGCTGAAAAGGTGGAAGAAAACCCACTGTAGGGAAGAGTTTTACTTTGGCTGGAGAACAGGCTGGAGAAAGGAAGAGGAAGTTCCTGCTTGGACTCCCTTTTCCCTGGCAAAGTGTCCCCCATTCCCAGCCTGCCCTGAGCTAATCCCTTCACCAGCTCCCTGCCTCCAAACCACAGCTCTTGAGAAACCAAACTCAGCTGGAATCCTGACAATACAAAGAGGATGAGTTTGTCTTCTCTGCCTCATCCATCCATCCATCCATCCATCCATCCATCCATCCATCCATCCATCCATCCATCCATCCATCCATCCCTCCATCCATCCATCCCTCCATCCATCCATCCATCCATCCCTCCATCCATCCATCCATCCATCCATCCATCCATCCATCCATCCATCCATCCATCCAGGGAGAAAAGTGCTTTATAAGAACAAACAAGCAAAGAAATTTAAACTCAGGGCTCACTTTTCCAGGGTTGTTCCATCCTCCCTCACCCCCAACCCTTCCTGAGGGGATGTACTGGAGGAAAACCCACTGTAGGGAAGGGTTTTACTTTGGCAGCAGAACAGGCTGGAGGAGGGAATAGGAAGTCTCTGCTCAGGGCTCAGTTTCCCAGGGATGCTCCTGTATTCCCTCATCCCCAAACCATTCCCAAGGGATGCACTGCAGGGGGGTGAGCTGAGATATCCTGCCCTGCTCCAACCCACCTTTTCCTCCTGCACCTCCCTCGAAGGCACTAAGCTCCTGCCCTATTTATTTTCCCATCAGATTAATGACAGTGAAATCCCTAATTGGAAAGGGGATTAGCGCTGGGCCCTAATGGGACTAATCCTCCCTCCTGCCAGACATTTCAGGGAATTGCAGTTCACTGCCCCTTCCTTACCCCTGGCTCTGGAGGAGCCCCAAAAGCTGTGACTGAACCCCTGGCTGGCTGCTTTTCCAGAGCTTCCCAAAGCCATCCAGCCCCAAAACAACCCCTGGGCAGAGGGAGGTGAGGCTGCTTGGCAGGGTGGGATTCTAGAGCACCTCTTCCAGCATCCTTCCCATGGAGCCTGGGCCTCTTTGGAATGTCCACCAAGGAAGAAAAGTCCTGTATTGATATGCTGGGAAAACACCCAGAAGAGGAAAAGAGAGGAAAAGGTGAAAAAGGTCCAAGGACACCAGGACAAGGAGCAAGGATGTGGCTGGAGATGGAATTCTCCTGTGGATGTTCCCACACACCTTCTCCAGCTGGTTTTCAACCAGGAGGTGAAGGAGGGTGAGGGATGGTCCCACCAAACTCAGCCACACCCCCCAGTGACCCTGGCACTGGGATCCTCCTGGGATCCTCCTGGGGTCTTCCCGGGATCCTCCTGCTCCTCCGGCAGCGGATCCACTAAAACTGTGACTCTGCAAAAATGGGAACTTGGGAGTTTCCATGGAAACTGCTGCTCTGGAGGCCACGGAAGCACCACCCAGTTTAACAGCAGCCAACTTCCCAACTGGCTTTGAAAGGGAAAAGATGCACCGGGAAGATCCAGACAAACAGCTGGAAGCAGAGGGAATTGCAAAGGCTGGGCTGGGTATTTCTCCCTCTGGCACAAATTCCAGGGAAAGCACATCTCAGGCATAACTGGGCTCAAATTCCCCAGATGCCCTTTGGGAAGGAGCTGAGGAGCAGCAAAGCCCAGCCTGCCTGAGGGGCTGCTCCTGCTCAGCAGAGGCTTAGACTAAAATTTAATCCTGAGTTTAAAAGTGGCAGCACAGAAACCAGGCTGTGCCCCAAAATGTGGTTGGTGCAAGGAATGATGCTGATGGTCTTGCTCAGCTTTACACCAGGTTTTACTGGAATCCCCTCCTGGCAAAGACCAGTGGCTTGAGGTTAAGACCTGCTTTTCTCTGCTGGGCCAGTTTAGCTTGGCTAAACCTTGGTTTAAAAAAGACAGCTGGGAATTCAGGGGTCTGTTGGAGCAGTTTCACTCACTTTAGGCATCAAAACAACGGGGAGAGCTCCTGTTCCTGGAAGACTTCCACATCAGGAAATGGTTTGGGTTGGAAGGAGCCTGTAAAGGTCATCCAGTCCCACCCCCTGCCCTGGGCAGGGACACCCACCACTGTCCCAGGCTGCTCCAACCTGGCCTTGGACACTTCCAGGGATGGGGCAGCCACAGCTTCTCTGGGCAACCAGTGTCCCCTCACCCTCCCTGTAAAATCCTTCCACATCTGTGCAGTGCTAGAAAGGGGATTTCTTGGTCTGCAGGTTAAAATCATTATTTAAAATTTAAAAATTCTCTTACATAGATAAAAGAAAAACAAATAAACTGCTTGTCTGGTTAGAAAGGTCTCTTCTCAGTATCTCTTTTTAAGTGGCCTCAGCACAGACCAAGCCAGACCAGACTGCCAAGCTTCAACCCTGCTCTGTGGCTCATTCCCACTCCAAATAAAGCCCAGAAACATCCAGAGGGTGCAGGTGAGAGCCCCTTCCCCAGGCAGCTCAGCCACTGCTCCTCCCCAGTGTCAGAGCCATCCCTCACTCAAACTGCCCAGATATTTCTGCAATAAACCCAACAAAAAATGCTGGGACTGTGTTCCCACTGTGCCACAGACTCCACTGCTTTCATCCCAGGGGATACACTGCTTCAATTCCCAGCTCCTTCCCAGGAATTGGCCTCAGCCTCATTTAAAAATCCCCCAACCCTGATTTCCAGGTTGGAGAAAGGCAGGAAACACAAGCCTGGCAACCACAGCAAGACAAGATCACAGTGATTATTATTTTCTCATAATCTTATTATTTTGAAGGCAGTCAGGGGATTTTTGGAGCCTTAACCCATTATTTTAAGGGCTGGGCTTGGGCAGTATCATTATATTCATTATATCTGTTATTTCTGCTGTATCTGAACGTACTGAACACGATGCTGGGGAAGAACCCAAAGCTATAAAAGCCAAGTTAGATTTCCAAGGAGAACATATGTTTACACAAGGAGCAGCCAACTGAAGTTTCAGTTTTTGTAGTTTAAGATGTGACTAATGCACTAAATATATACACACACACATATATAGATATATATTTATATATTTCTATACACCCATCTGAGAGACTGGGATTTTCAGAGCACCCTGGGGATGTTCTGCTCAGCAGGGAGAGCAGGATTGGGTGTGGAATTCCTCCTTTGGAAAATCACAGCCTGATTTTGTCTTTACAAATCAGGCTGCTTGGAACTCTGAGCCACATGGCACTGCCACCACATCTGTGCCACATCCTCTGTCTGACCAGGGTCACCTGAAAGGTTTGGACACCCATGGGAAGCTGCTCCAGTGTAGGAATATTGAATTGAATGTGCCAAGTCCCTGTTTTACCAGGATTTAGGTGCACTGCCCAAATCCCATCAAGTTGCAGCAATTCCACCAGTCACAAAACCAGCTTTAAAACCTGCAATATCCACCTCATCCTCTATGAAAGGAGAGCAGTCCAAACTTAATGATATTTAGTAAACAGGAGCAAGAAAAAAAATCAAGAGAAAAAAAAAAGAAGAAAGAACAGAACTGGAAGAAAAATGAGTCAGAATAAATTCCCAAGAGGAAGGGCTGGCTGGTGCTGGCATAATTTTAAGGAGCATTCTTATTTTTAAAAAGTTGATTGATTAAAACTATTTTTAGTGCCCACACTGCACTGGATCATTTGGGTTCGTTTGCTTAGGAATTGTAAAACAAAATGAGGCAGCTGCACTCCAATATTTCCCTCCCCAGGAGCACCACAAACACAGACCAAGAGCAATATCCCAACTCAAAAGGCTCCAAGTTGGAGCATGACTTTAGAGATGGAGCTGCTTGCAGAGAATTCTTGTTTAAGGAAGAATTAGCCTGAGTTACTGGAATAATTCCATCCCACTGGTTTGTTATAAATGAACCATAATGGGAATCCAGCTCGGTACCAAATCCTAAATGGATCTTGAGTTCTGCTGGTCTGGGCAGGATGTGCCTTTCTCCTCCAAAAAGGGAATAATTCCCTTTAACTTGCACAGAAATTATCCCTGGAAGTGTCCAAGGCCAGGTTGGAGCAACCTGGGATAGTGGAAAGTGTCCCTGCCCATGGAACTGGGTGAGTTTTAAGGTCTCTTCCAACCCAAACCATTCCAAGGCTCTAAGAACCAGTTGCTCCAAGCTCTGTCCAACCTGGCCTTGGACACTTCCAGGGATGGGGCAGCCACAGCTTCTCTGGGCAACCTCTGGACCCTCCCAGGGAAGAATTCCTCCCCAGTATCCCATCTCTCCTGCCCTCTGGCAGTGGGAAGCCACTCCCTGTGTCCTGTCCCTCCATCCCTTGTCCCAAGTCCCTCTCCAGCTCTTGGAGCCCTTCAGGCTCTGGAAGGGGCTCTAAGGTTTCCCTGGATCCTTCCTTTCTCCAAGATGAAGGTTGTGCACTCTGGGCAGCTGGAACAGGATCTGCACTGAAGGAATCTGCTCTGACCTCACTGAGAAGTTGGGATTTGTCCTTCCAGGGACAAGTCACTGCTGTGCCACCACCACGAGTGGCCAGAGGTCCTCAAACAACCCCCTTGGCTGCCAAACCTCAGTATTTCTGAATGCAGAGATCAAAGCTCCTTCATAGATCATTCCTGCCACTAAAAGGAGGAAATTCCATCTTATTGTGCACCTTAAACCATTGCTCTTGCTCAGCCAATCTTTGGGAGCAGAAGGAATTTGGAAGCATTAACTCCTTGTCCTTGTCACGTGTCCCTTGCAGACAGTTCTGTGCCCTGCCTCTTGTCACAGCTTTGTGAGGCTCTTCCAAGACAGGCAGAGCAGCTCCTGGGGATTAAACTTCCAACCCAAAGGATGATACAGGAATAAAGCTCCTCGAGGGGGGCACAGGCTGCTTCCCAGAGCTGCTCAGTGGATCCAACACTAATCCCCGTGTTCCTGGGGCTTTTTAAATGTAAAACCAGGATCTGGAAAACCTGATCCCTCCCTTGCTCTTCCCTGTCCTGGCAGATCTTATACCTCCCAAATTCAGCAGGGAAATCAAGGAAAGCAAACCAGTGCTGTGCCCAAACCCACTGGAAAACCTTCCCATGTCAGCACCTGGGAAATATCCTCTCCATGGAATTAGTGCCCGTTAATGCCCAGAGTGCCAAGAGCAAATGGATTTCCTGTGTCCTTAAGGCCTGAACTCCTGGGAGACACCCTGGGAACAAACAAGGCTGGATAGATTCATGTGACAGGAATGGTCTGGACTGGAGCAGAGCTGCCCTTGGAATTAGAATTCCCAAGGTTTGATGGAAGAACATCATCTCATGAGGTTCAAGCTGTGCAGCTGGCAGGCCATGGCTGGACTGTGCCAGAGGAACTGGGATTTGTGGGGGTTTGGTTTGGTGTTGGACCTGGAAGTGCTGGGGGATGGTTGGAGTCGATCCCAGAGGGCTTTTAGAATCCCAGAATCCCAGGATGGTTTGGGTTGGGAGGGACCTTAAAGCCCATCCAATTCCACTCCACTGCCATAGGCAGGGACAGCTCCCACTGTCCCAGGGGGCTCCAACCTGGCCTTGGACACTCCCAGGGATGGGGGCACCCTGTGCCAGGGCCTGCCCACCCTCCCAGGGAAGGATTTCTTCCTGACATCCAGTCTAAATTTCCCCTCTCTCAGTCTGAACCCATTCCCCCTTGTCCTGGCACTACAATTCCTGATGAAAAGTCCCTCTCCAGCCTCCTTGCAGCCCCTTCCTTTTCCAACCTTATTAATTCCATGATTTTATGACTGCTCTGAAGCCCTTGAGTGCTGAGCTCAGGCCAGGAAATCCTCTGTTCCCCCCACTTCACTTCCACATATCTGGATCAACCCCCTCAACAATTCCAAGGTGTTATTCCTGATTCACACATACACACAGACCCCAGGGCCAGACCCCTTCACCCAAAACAAATCCAAACAATCCCCAAACACATCCCAAGCCCTTCAGCCACCGGATCCCTTCAACCCACCCAAACACCCCCTGAATTCCCAGCCATCATTCCTCCAGCTGGGAGACAGGGACACAAAGAGTGTTTTGCCTGGTCCCCTCTGCCTGCCTGACTCACTTGATTAAAATAGACACCAGCACCTCTGCCAGCAGTGACAGGAGAGGGGGAGCAATCAGAGCAGGTAATTGCTTGGGGGAGACGAGTGTGTGGGTGAGACACCAAATCCTTGGGAAAGGGGTCACGGAGGGCAGGGATCCACAGCCACATCCTGGGGGTGGCTCAGTGTCATGGCAACCTGGAGATGCAGCTCAGCTTCCCGAGCTGCTGCTGCTGCTGCTGGGGGGAACCCCAGGCTGAGCTCCCAGTATCTCCTGGGATACTGGGAACACGGGGATGGGGAGCAGGGAGAGGACTGGGAGATGTGGGGCTGGGGCTGCCCTGGCTGAGCTGGGCTCACACAGCACGGAGAGATGGGGCAGCACTTCTGGGGGTTGTTTTGGTGTTTGGATTCCTGGTTTTTCCCGTTTACAGCAGTGGGATGAGAAGGGGAACGACCTTCCCCATGGCCTCAGGGCTGAGGAGCAGGAGCTGCCACCCACAGGGGACAGTGCAGGTGACAAATGTCAGTGTCCCCTTTGGAGGAAGGTCAGTGCAAAGATGAAGCTGCTCCAGGGCTGCAATTCCCCTGGGAACACATCACCATTTGCCTTTTCCCTGGCAAAATGCATCCCATTCCCAGCCTGCCCTGAGCTAATCCCTCCAAACCACAACCCTTGGGAACCCAAACTCAGCTGGAATCCTGAAAACACAGGATGAGTTTGTCTTCTCTGCCTCATCCATCCAGACAGGGAAAAAAGTGCTTTATAAGAACAAGCAAAGGAATTAAAACTTTGTAGAAGTCCCTTTTACAGATGGAATAGATTCCTGATTCTCAGAGAATCCCAGAATGGTTTGGAAGGGACCTTAAAACCCATCTCATTCCACACCCTGCAGGAAAAGGACACATTCCACTATCCCAGGCTGCTCCAAGCCCTGTCCAACCTGGCCTTGACCTGGGTTTTCCTTCCCTACCTGATGCCTCAAGTGTTTTACACAGGGAACAGTGTCAGAGCAGCCTGAGGTGCTTCCAAAAGTCTCCAATATTCCATTTATTCCCAGCACTGATCCCTGTTTAATGAGCCAAACTGCAGGAAGTTCCCACCAGCCTGATCCATCTCCCTCCACTTGGCTCTTTAAAGTTGGGTCACTCACATCAAAAACTTGTTGCCTTTTTAAATTCAACGTGTCCCAGAGCCTTTATCCAGGATTCCCAAATATTTGCAGTTCTCCAGTGGGATTTGGTTTGGGATGAACTTCAAAGGCTTTTGGGTAAAGCCAAAACACTCTTGGCATGGAGAAGAAATAAAATAAGCGCAACAATAATAGAAATATAATAACAACTGCAATGATCATAAAAATAATGGCAGTGATGATGATAATGATTATGATGATACTTATTATAATAAATGATGATGATGATGAGGCTAATAATGATGATGATAATGATGATGGTCAAGTTAATACTGGCAAAGCAAATGGTCTGTGGGACAGGATGAGCAAAGGACAAGAAGGATACAAGGGAAGAACTATGGAAGCCCAGGGATGGAGCCAAGGGCTCTCCAAGGCAACACAGTCCTGGTGCTGGGGTGGAGAGGGCTGAGTCCTGGAGCAAACATCAGGAATGGGGAACAAATGGCTCCAGCACAGCAGAACAAAGATGATCCCCTGCCCATTCCCAATCCTGCCAGCACCAGGGCAGGAGGATCTGTCACATCCAGAGCCAGGGGGTGTGGCTGGGCTGGCTCCCTGTGCTTCCAGCTGGGATCACCATCCCAACCAGCTCTCCCAACCAGTTCTCCTCATCCCAGGTCTCCAGAACTGTGGTCAGTGGAATTTATTTAAACCACACCAGCATCAAGCTTAGGAGCTGCCCTTCCCCTTGTCCCCTGTCACAGGCAGTGCTGTGTCACAGCCCTGGCTGCCACCTCCATCTCCATGTGAATCCGTGTCCATGGAAATGTCACCTGGCAGCAGCAATGCCAAGCCTGCGGTCCCTGGGGTCAAGAAACAGCAACACCAAATGTCAGGCAGCCAGAAAGCCCTGAGTAATTGGGAAATGCTAATTACAGAGGTGAAATCCAGGGATGAAGTTTGTTTAGAGGAAAAGAATCCTTTCCTACAATTTGTGGATTTGATCCCGTTGCTGTTGTGACTCTGGTGCTTCCCTGGCACCACGGGCAGGGTGACTTTTGGTATCTACACACTTAGGGATTGCCTTGGCAGTGCTGGGGGAATGGTTCAACTCCATGGTCTCAGAGGGCTTTTCCAGCCTAAATAATTCCATGATTCTCCCTCCTGGCTCTTGCCAGCCAGGACAGCTCCTCACTTGAGTTCAGCTGTGGAAAAGTCCAGTCCCATTCCCAAAGAGTTGAACACTTTGCAGCTGGAACCTCGTGAGGGATTTGCATAAGCAGCAACATCCATCACTGCCAGATAACACTCACCTATCCCAGCACTGCAACTTGATGGATTGACCTGCTCTGTTCAAAGAGAGAATTAATGGGAGAGAAAAGAGGTTTAGGGTTTTTTTTCCTGACTGCAATCTTGGAAAGAAAAGGAGAGAAATAAAATAAAATCCGCTATCAAACACTTCATGCTACACTTGGATCCATGGCACATTCTTCTAATGAATAGAGGCAATTATTTTTCAGAATAATTTAAGCAGCTTTTGATTCAAGGGGCAGTTCAGACTGACATTGGAACCAGCTCAAATTTAAACCAAGCTTTTATTATCAGCCAGTGATTTTCAACTTACTGCTTCAAAGAGCTCTGTGTTTGCAGGGCAAGAACTCCCCAAATGACAATGAACTCAGGAGGTGAAGGAGCCCAGTGACACAGGGGCTGCTCTGGGATGAGGTGACAGGGATGCCAGGCAGGTGAGGTGACACATGGCACAGTCCCAGTGCAGGACTTTGGGGTTTAACCATCCTCTCCCACCCTCCCTGACAGATTTGGATGTCCTGGATTAGCTGGTGAATGGTCAGGACTGGCCACATCCCACCACACTTGAAGGAACCCCTGAGAAATAACAGAGCAGCTGAATGCTGAGCTCTTGGCCCAAATGGGAGATGAACCTGAATCCCAGGATCTGGGGATGTCCCACACTCAGGTCCTGCAGAGTGGCCCCTCTGTGTAGGGTCCTGCAAACCTTCACCCTGAAACACCAGGATATCACAGAGAAAAGGAATTTGTAAGGAGCTGCTGGCCTGGAGCCCCTGGAAGTCCTGCCTGGGGGCTTGTTCCTGGGAAACAAGGCAGGGCCCTGCTGCAGCTTTGGATTCCTGGCCAAACTTTTCCCAGGTTCTTCCCCAGGATTCTGGCTGGGCTGAATTCACCCGAGAGCTGTGACACATCCTTGTGCTTTAGCAGCTTTAATGCCAATATAAATACATTCCCACACATCCCCAAAGATGTTCTCCCTGGCTTTTCTATCCTGGGAATTAGCAGCCTGGCTGCAGTGGATCTGAGAGAGCCTCATGATCTTTAATGGCTTCTCTGCACGAAAAATGCACTTACATGCAGCTCACCCAAAATGCTCTTTCATCCTCTCTCTGTGCTTTTCCTCCTTGGCACAACTCTCCACTTTTATTCCCTTTTATCTGAGCCACAGCCTGTGCTGGGATGACAAATGCAGCCCTTAATTCCAGAGGAAATGAGGCACAGTTTGGATGCAGCACGTCTGGGATAACAACCCATCCCAGATGCCACTAACCCCAAAAATGGGGATATGGCCCCGAATCTCCTCCCAGGAGCCAAAGGGCTGCTCAACTGGCCACAGGAGCTGGGGGACAAAGCCACACAAGGTGACAGTGGAATTGTGGGGCCCTGCATTCCTTGCTGGAGCTGAACCCGGAGCTCTGGCAGGGTTCCAGTTGATGGAGTGAAACTGAGGATGGAGATGGTTTTATAACCAACTTCTTGAGGTTATGGGATCTAGAGGACCTGGCTCCTCCAGTCCTGGCAGCTCCAGGTGTGCAGCACTCGTGGATCACACAGGGGTTCAGTAACATCCCCATTCCTCTGCTCTGCAGTCTGGAAAGGTTTCTGAAAAGGCATTTTGGCTCATGGGTATCTTCAGGTTCAATGGGAAATACCCTCTCCAGGGGATGGGAGAGGAGGGGAAGAAGAAATCCAGTTATTCTGGTCCATGGGGATCCATCATCCCTGACAAAACCAACACACACCTGCCTGGGGTTTATCCTCATAGATCCCTCTCTGTGGGACCCACCAGGAGGGTAAGACCTATTCCATGACCTATTCCATGCTGACTCCCACTTGGATCACACTATTGCTCTGACATGGAAAAGGTGGGAGCCAGGAAATGTGTTTTCCTCGACCAGAGTGGTTGGAAGTAACTCCTTTTTTCCTTCAGAAAAAGTCCAGCCATGTGAGTGAATCACTGGGTTGGAAGGTGATCTCCAGGCACCTCTGAAAACGTTTAATCTGCCCCAAAGATGAGCCAATCTCCAGCAGAATAAAAGAAACTCAGCCCCTGAACCCCTCTTGGAAAATTGCTGAAATTGTAAATTGTGCTCAAGTGCAGAAGCCAAATCCTGGGAGCTTCCACCAGTGTCCCTGGGCAGAGCCCTCCTGGCACCCACTCCCACCCACCCAGGGGCTGCAATCCCACCACAAGAGCCTCTGGGATGAGGATGCTGCACTGGGAAGGGCCAAAGATCCTTGGAAGTGACTTTTGCAACTCTGCAACCAGCTGTGAGTCACAGCTGCCCCAGCCAGGAAAAGCCTCCAGGAGCCTGAATTTTTCTCTCTGCTATCTTTTGCTTCTGCCTCCAACTGGAATATTACCCAAATAAATAATCCGAGTATCTCAAGATGCAGCTGACAGAGAAAAAAGAGAGCTGGCCACCCCTTTGGAGCTGAGGGAAACGAGCCAGTTCTCAGCAGATTTTTCAGGCCACACAAGGTTCAGACACGGAGAGTCTCACCCAGAGCTCCAGGTCTGCCTCTGAAAGGCAGCTCCACAAAAACCCAGCTGGAAGCAAAGAGGGATGGTCACCTCTCCCCCCATGGGTGCACTGAGCCTTCCCTGGATCAATCCAGCTCTTCCTGAGGACAGGCTGGGGAGCCCATGGTCAGGATGCTGCTGGAGCTGGGATTTCCTTCCCAGCTTTCCTCAGCCCTGCACTGCAATTCCCAAATATCTGCTGATTTAGAGCCCATGGGACACACACAGGCAGTGTCACATGCAGGGGGTTGGGGCAGTGCATAAATCACCCAACGAGGCTCTTTTCCTGCATTAGTTTTTCCTTTCAAATCCAGCAGGCAGATCCTCCCCAGTAAACACCAGCAAGCACTGGGAGAGACAAGTGGTTGCTCCATGACCTGGTGGGGAACAGCCCCATCCATCTCCTGCTCAAGGCTGACAAGTGAAATTGCTTCATATCCTCCACAAAATGCATGGAATGAACCCGGGATCTATTTTAACACTTATTCAAAGGGACACTGTCAAGTAGCCGAGACCCAAAATGAGAGATTTCATAAACAAGGCAACCAAACAAAAGACTTACAAAGCTTGATATTAATAGAAAAGTTATTGGGCTGTTTTTTTTTCTCCCCTTTCTTTCCACCCACAGCAATAAAAGAAAGCTTCTTCAGAATTCCCCCTGCAGTGTTTGCAACCCAAACAAACAACATTATTCTGACACGTAAGAAATGAGCCCAGCCAGGGGCTGGAGCTGCACAGAGGGCACAGAGGGCAGGGGACAAAAAGCTTTAACCCCTCTGTCCCCTCCCTTGTTCCCCCCTGTTCCCAAGCTCTCCTTTCTCAGACCCTCCAGGATCAGGGGGATTCCCTGGAAGGATGTTCCTGTTCTTCTCAGGGGCCCTGGGGTTGCTGCAGACTCAGCAAATAGGGCAGGGATGAGCCAGAAGGCAGGGATGGATGGGATACTGGGAAGGAATTCCTGGCTGGGAGGGTGGGCAGCCCCTGGCACAGGGTGCCCAGAGAAGCTGTGGCTGCCCCATCCCTGGGAGTGTCCAAGGCCAGGTTGGAGCCCCCTGGGACAGTGGGAGGTGTCCCTGCCCAGGGCAAGAAGTGGGATGAGACCCAACCCAAACCATTCTGGGATTCCAGGATATATTGGGAGACTTTCTTCTGGAAAAGAATAAAGGAAGAGGCAAAGCAGGATTTCATGGGGCTTTTGAAGCTCCACACCCTCTCCATCATTATAACCAGGAGCAGATCCCCTGCGTGGAGGTGGGAGCACCCAACATTCCTCCCAAAGCAGGGAAGCCTCGCTCCCTCCTTTTCCAGGCACGGACGAGCACAGCCCTGTCTAGCCGGGTCCTGTGCTGGAAAATGAAAGAGGAGTTGCAATTTGCACTTTAAATGAGTTAATGCTCCTGAAGTGCTCTCGGAGCGTCGGAGCCAAAGGCACAAAATGCTAATTCAGCTCAGCAATCAACGGGGCCTTTCGCAGAAGTGTCTGGATAATTAGGGCGAGGCAGAAGTGAGGGGTTCAGAGAGGCAAAACAGCTGGAATTCATTACCCTCCCTTCAGCCCCGCAGTAAACTGGTGATGTTGGCAGAGCAAGGGGTTCCTGGGGGTTGGCCATGGGCAACTTCAGGTCCTGCTGGGAGCTGGGATGGGCACAAAGCCACTCTCCACTGGATTTCACTGGAATGAAGAAGCCTTGCAGGCCAGAGGGTGCAAATACACCCAACAGCTCATGAGATGTTGGAATAACCTCAACTGGGGTCACATCCCCAGTGTTGATCCATGGAGCCCTCGTGTGCCTTCAGGGAACAGCAGAGTTTGGGCCCAGGAAAACATCTCCTGATAAAATAGGTGCTCAAGAGGGTATTTATTTAATAAGAGAAGTTAAAAAAAAAAATCATTTAAGGGTGTTTGGAAAGATTGCAGCAAACTCTGGTCTTTCCTTGGGAGAGAATTCCTCCTCTGCTATCCTTGTCTAATAAACACTTTGGATTATTGAGGTCCCTCCTCAGCATCACTCACAGCTTCCCAAAGAGCAAAAATCACCAGGAAAAACACTCCTGGGATGGGATGCACATGGACAGTAGCAAAGCTTTGGGGAACACGCCAAAAACTCGATCCCTTGGAGACTCAAAGCAGCTCTTGATGCTCATGTTTGGGATCTGCTGTCTGGGGGGACCTTTCCTGATCCCAGCAGGACAGGAGCAGCCTCAGGAGAACAAATATCCACCTGGATGCTAAAACGAGCTCAGAGAGGGGTTTTTAGCTGCCAGCTGCCTTTTCCTGGGGCCAAATTGTTATAAAATCCAGTGGGTGTCACACTGGAGGGAGATGGGTACCAGCCAGAGCTCAAGGAAGGGTGCTGAGGGCTGGGTGAGCCAGGCTTGAAGTCTGGATAGAAATCCTCTGGATTTCACCCATTTTCCTGTGTGCTTCTCTCCTAAGGAGCTGCAGGGAACAGCTTTTTGCCTCTGAGCACTGATGGCCATTCTGATGTTGAGCTGCAACAGTGATAACGACATTTAGGGTTTAGTCCTTGGTCAAGAACATCTGTAAACCCGACAAGAGCTGGCCCTAATCCAGCAAAGCTCTTAAAGTGACCTTCTCCTGTGGATGTCACCCACTTTGAGCAGGCAGGGCTCCTGGAAGGGGAGGATGAAGAGGCAGGAGGGGAGGAGGTGGCATTTCCCAGGATATCACAGCATTCCAGCACCAAGCCAGGCCCAGGGAAGCATGGAGTGCTGCTAATTGGTGGCACACAGCTGATTAACCTGAATTGCCCAAGTTCTGCTGCTCAGTTTTCATCATCCCAATGTTCTCCTTCTAAAAAGTGCTACTGTGGCTTGGATTCCAAGAGTGAGTGAACCCAGGGCTTTCAGCTTTAATTGGGCAATTCTGTGGCAAGGAGAAGTTGGCATCTTGGAGAATAACACACATGTGATGTTTCTCCCATCCAATTACAGAGCAAAGATAAAACATGGGTTCAAATAAAATCTAAAGGCATCACAGGACACACTCAGCTGCAGGCAGGGTTCCAGGCTGAGCTGGAAAGCAATAAACTCCAGCTCAATGCAGCAATTCCCCCCTCAGGCTGAACTTTTCTGGAGGAGTTCTGGCTTGTATATGCCAATCTCCTTTTCTTGGATATAAACCCAAACATAAGACAGGTATTAATTCATTTGCAAGCCCAGACAGGCTGAGGAAAAATGAGAAAAACCACAGGAAGCAGCCTGGGCACTCCTTTGGAAAGGTTTTTGTGCTGCTCCTCTGGGAGAACTCATCTCATGGATTTAGGTCCAGTGTACTCCATGTTCAAGTCATTGTTCATGTGCATAATAAATCCAGGGAAGTACCCACCCCCATTTTCCTGGTCAATTCTGGGGTTTGAACACTCGGTGTCAGTGAGGGGGGCAAAGGTTTTGAGCTCAGGGCAGGGACAGTGCCCGAGTTGTCCTTTCACATCTGACCTTCTGAGCTGCCTCAAAAGCCTTCCCTGGCCTCGATTCTCCCCCAAGAAAGGACATTTGGAGCTGCAGACACACTTCAGGCTCTTCCTAATTTTCCTTGTGTGTCTCCCCTGGGGATTTTCTGGAAGCTCCAGCACTGTTCCTCACCTGTGAAACCCCTCAAGACCTGGTGGTACCAAAACTCATTTAGTGAAGTTAATTGCAGCCAGTTAATTTGCTTTCTCCACCTCCTCATGGAGAGACTGTGGATGGGATATTCCAGCCTGGCTCAGGGTGATACCTGAGAGCCTTCTCTGGGCAAGGGTGTGATGCAAAGAGGCCTCTCCTCTCTCTCCCACTGGTCCATGACAGTCAAACTTGCTCCTCAGAAGATTCCTGTGCTCTTCTCCGTGCCCTGGACAAGGTGAGATTGGCAGCAGCCTCCTCTTCTGGTTTTCACATCAGGAGTTTCCATGTTCTCATTGTAAATACCAGTCTGGAGACTGGGACCTCAACATCCCCTGTGCATCTGCCTCTCAATGGCTTCCATTTGTGCCCAGTTCAGAGAATCTTGGAATGCTTTGGGTCGGAAGGTTGAAGATCTTTTCCTTCCATCCCTGCCCTTCTCACCCTTCCACTACCCCAGGTTGCTTCTGTCCAACCTGGCCTTGAACTGCTCAGTTCAAACTATCCAGTTCTCCCAGCACTCACAGCCATCCTGGCTGAGGACCTGATGCTCTTCCTAATCCCATTTTTCACCATGAATCCAGCAGAAAGTTCCCAAAGCTCAGTCACAACCCAAACCATATAAGAGTGACACCAGCAACAAGAAAACCAGAACTCTTCAAAAAAGAAAATCCTTTTTATCTGGCTGCAAGAAGCAGAAACTCCTCAGCAGTTCATGGGAACTGGTCACCACTTCTTGTAGCCATGAGTTGGATCCCAAAATCCCCTTTTCTGCACCCAAGATGTTGCAGTGTCTGTAACACCAGATTTGGCACAAACAACTCGCTGTGCAACCCCTTGGTGCTCCCTGGGAGCTGATGTTTCCCAACTGATCCCTCTCCCTGGGCAGGATGACCTGGTTTGGTGCTGAAAACTGTCATTTTTAGGTGTTTTTCCTCTCTGACCGTGTTGGACAATCCTCACTTTGCTGTGGTGACAGTTGTGCCAAATGGCCAAACAACCTCCCCAGCAAGGCAAATATTTTGCCGTCTCCAGATTCTGCATTGTGTCAAAATAACTCTCAATTCCCCTCTCAATTAGTGGGATGTCATGAAATGTGCATCTAATTGTGCCTTTCTTGCCTCAAATTATCTCTGGGAAGCAGCTCAGTCCAGAGCATTCCCACATCACAGCCAGGATGGGGACAATGGGGCAGCTCGTCCTGTGGGGTCCTCAGGGGGGAGAGAAAAAGGGATTTGAGGGGGGGAAAAAGGAGAGGAAAAGATGGCAAAGGCAGAGGAAGGGAAAACTCTGGGCCCTGGTGTGGGTGGAGGGAACCAGAGCAGAAGTGGGTGCAGAGCAAGGCTGAAAATCCAGAGCTTTAAGGAACAGGGAGAAATGAATTGAACTGAAAAGAAAAAACAATCCCAGAAGTAAAAATTTCCTTGTGGACTAGAACTCCTTAATTGCAACAGATCTAAACTGGGGAATTATCCTTTTTGTTTCCCAACAAACCTTGGGAAATATTTAAGCAGGGAGAGTCCCAGTGACCCCCACATGTGGTGGCTTTGTCCCCCTGGGTGGCTCGGAGCCACGTGGAGGAGGTGACACCACGCTGGCTCTGCCTGTCTGCTCCCTCTTTTCTCTCTGGGCAATGAATAATGAGAATAAAAATGGGAAGGAAAGCAGTGTGACAGTCAATTAGTGCCTGCTGATTAACCACCCAGGAGCAGCCCCTGCTCAAAACACCACTTGATGCTCCTTGGGAGCGAAATGATTCCTCTGGAGCATGGGGTGGATGTGGAGACAGGAAAGCAAAGGATGTGCTGATTTATTTCCTTGGGTTTTTTCTATAATCACGGCTTGCTAAATGTTAATGACTCCCCCCCACACGGCTGGCAGCAGGATTTGCACACCAGCCTGGATGCTGAGAGCGGAGGTGTTGGGATTCCGGGGGAAGGAGCCATCCCAAATTCCTTCCCAAATGTCAGGAGAGGGGATGACACTTTGGGATGAACCCAAGATGAGGGTTCTTGCTGTGGCAGGACTTAGTCACGGGGTGGCTGTGGATCATAATGGGATTTTGTTGTATATTTGGACAAATTTGCCCAGAGAAGCTGTGGCTGCCCCATCCCTGGGAGTGTCCAAGGCCAGGTTGGAGCCCCCTGGGACAGTGGGAGGTGTCCCTGCCCATGGTAAGAAATGATCTTTAAGATCCCTTCCAACTGAAATTGTTTTTTGCCCCCTGGAAAGCTGCATCTCCATAGGAATTAGGAGTTACCTGAAGGTTTAGAGCACCATGAGATGATCAGAAAAAGTCTCTCTTTATCAGTTTTGTGTGGGTCTCACACAACCCAGGAGATTCCAGCCTGTGTGTTGCTTCCCACAAAATATTCCCAGTGCTGGTACCATTTAGAAACACTTCATGATTATGTATTAAATGATTATTAGAAGCCATGACTGCACATTCTTTAAGAGCTTATTGTAAATCACCCTGCAATAAAATACCTCCAAAATAAACTCTCAGCCACTGATGCTTTAATAAGCTGTAATAAAAACACGTATCAGAGCTTGTAATGCTGCTGAGCTTAACTAGGAGCAGCTTTAAGGAGCTCATTTGAGTCTGATCACACCTTCAGCCTCCAAATACTTAGGCAAGGCTGCACCTCACAGGGAGCAGGAGTGATGTTCCTGTTTTGGCTGCTCAATCCAATGGGATTGAGGTGCAGGAGCAGGAAAACCCCTCAGACATTAAAATGAAGGCAGGAAGGGAATCCCATGGACCCCAGGCTGTGCAGGGAGGGACAAACAAGGCTGAGCCACCAGCTGCACAAGGAACTGGTTTCCAGGTATGTTTTCACCAGGTGAAACTCTTAAGTTTCAGAGTTTTTCTGCCTAAGGAGCCTTGGCACATCCACAGCTTGGACACAGGCAGGGATGGATGTTTTGGGAAGAGGGAAGGAGTCAGGATCCAGCCCTGGATCCCGATCCTGGGTGGGAGTGAACAGCTCCCACATCCCCTCAGAGCCAAAGCAGAGCAGCCCCTGGTTCTCTGGCACCCCCTGGTCACACCCAGCCTGGAGCCTTTGGAGCATTTTCACAGAATCCCAGGATCACCGAGGTTGGAAAAGACCTCTGAGATCATCGAGTCCAACCTTTGACCCAACCCCACCCTGTCCCCCAGCCCAGGGCACTCAGTGCCACATCCAGTCTTTCCTTAAACACCTCCAGGGATGGGGATCCACCATTCCCTGGGCAGCCCAAGCCAATGCCCAGTCACTCTGTAAAGAAATTCTTCCTAATGTCCAACTTTACTCCAAAAACCACGGAGGATTTGGGGCCAGAGCGAGGGGAGGGTGAGACAGAGCCCAGACATCACCTCAGCCCTGGTGACCCAGGGAAGCCCCAGCACTGGGGTCATTTTCAATCCAATTATCTGAAGAATGGTTGGGGTGAGAGAGGAACCAGCCAGATCTGTAACTCTCCTGTAACCCTGGGTTTATGAGTCTTTAGTACAAGGTCCTCTGAAAATAAACAGTTTCCAAGAGCAGAGGAGCTGCTGAAACACTGAGAAACGATGAGATAAAGAGAAAATACCTGCAGGCTGCAGCAACTGCCTCCAAGTGATGTTTGCTGGGAGACAGAGAGAGGGCTCAGCAAAGCAAAGGGAACTCAGGGCAGGTGGCTCATCAGAGCCCCTTTCAAGCTGCAAAACTCCTCTCCCTCCATCATTTCTAAAGAGGGAATTTCGCCTTGGATTGTGTCTGTGCCCAGACAGCATTTGGATGGTTCCTCTCAAATGAAAGGGACTGGAGTAACTCAACTCTGATGGAGATCACAGTCCCACTTCTGGAGAGCCCAACCACTCCTGGTGCCCTTTGCTTTCCCTTGCAGGAAGGGTTTCCAAGCAGGGAAATCAATCCAGGGAAGGAAAAGGCATTAAAATGCTGCCAAGAGCTTTCCCAGATGAGCAGAGCAGCTCCTGGTCTATCATTTGCTGCTCAGAAATAACTAAGCCAGGAGACCCTGACACCAGGAGAGGCTGCCCAGTGTGGTCCACTGGGATTTCCAGGCACGGAAGGGTTGTAAAAAAGCCAGATGTTAATGGCAAAATCATTCCCCAGTGATGGGTCAGAGCCTGGCAAAGGACCTGCACGGCACTGAAGCATCACATGGTCCCTCTGGGACTTCAAAAAAAAAAGGGTCTGTCAAGTATTACAGCACAAAATTGCCCTGTTTCATCAGGGAATTGAAAGTCAAGGGTTATTTCTTGGGAAATAGGTCTCCTTGAGAGGGTTGTTCCAGCAGACAGGGCAGAGCTGGGCAGGGCCATAAAGCCAAACATCAGAGGGTTCTGGGGCTCAGCAGCTGCCTCCCCCAATTAGTGCTCTGCTAATTGGTTAGGAAAGGCTGAGCTGATATTTGGATGGCCCAAAATGGGAGGATGCAGTCAAAGAAATGCGCTGCCAGAGCTTCTCTGCAGTCAGGGATTGTGCCAGGGCTCCGGGGCTGGGAGGCTCCCGGCTTCCAGCACGTGCTGGGAATGTCCCCACTTCTCTTGTCTGGGTGACCAGAGGGGCTCAGGGGTGGCTGGGGAGGACAGTCCTCACTTTCCCAGACCAAAAAAAGCACTGCTTTTACATCCTATATCCAACTTTATATTGGATTAGATGAACAGAAGCAGCTTTTTAAATGAAGGTGAGGAGGCCCTGGCACAGGGTGCCCAGAGAAGCTGTGGCTGCCCCATCCCTGGGAGTGTCCAAGGCCAGGTTGGATGAGGTTGGTGGGAGGTGTCCCTGCTCATTCAAGGAGGGCTGAGCTGGATGACCTTTAAAGGTCCTTTCCAACCCAAAGCAGTCCATGACTCCGTGATGCCTGAGGACACCAAGAGACCCTGGCAATAAATCAAAGAAAAACCTCAACTCAGAAACACTCTCTGCACTTCATTTTTCTTCTTATATGATCCAGCTGAGGTTAAACCATGACCCAAATAAAGAGCAAAGATCTGCACAGTGGGACATCCTGCTCCAGGCTCCTGATGGAAGACCTCGACAAACATTCCCAGTTTGGGGTTTTCCATCCCAACACAATCCGACCCCGCTCCCTCACAAAGAGTTTGCCCCACGTGATGCCAAAAAAGTGGCATCAGGGTGGCAAAAAAATTCCCAAGTTTGTGAAGCACGAGAGAGCAGGAGGCTGGGAAGCTGGGAAACCATCCCTGGGAAGGCTGGGCAGGAACATCCATCTGCCCTCGGCTCAGGGCACAGCCCATCAATCCCATGGAACTGTCTCCACATCTCTATTAACCCCCTGTAACGTGGCAGCCCCGGCCCACAGCTCCATCAAAGTGTCAGAATGGGAATGAAATTAGGATCTGATGGAATTGCAGTTCCAGCAGAGCAGTGACAGCAAGGGCATGTGCACCTATGGATCCTCTTCCCGTCTCCCGTGTCTCGACAGAGCAGCTGGAGATAGATTTGCTGAGGGTTCCAGGAGCTGAGAGGTATCAATAGATCTCACTTTGCCATCTTTTCTAAGGACACAGGCATGGCTTATTCAGGGCAGCTTGGAGATCCTCACTGCAAATTCAGCTTAAACACTGCTCTGTGAAACCTGGAGCCTGCAAAGAGCAAAGGGACAGAAGGACAAACTGCTCCAGTTCTGGATCTCCCAGGAACACTGGTCCTGGCCCTGGAGATCCCCCTGCCCTGTGATCCTCACCAGGGTGGAGCTGTTTTCCACCAGCAAAGTCCCCAGTCCCCAGGAGGGGCTGCCAAGAAGATGTGGCTGCACCACAGGAGGTGGATTTTGGCTCAGAGCTTTTCCTCAGGGATCTGGGTGCCTGAATCCTCCGTGACCAGCTCAAGTTCTAAATCCTCATTAAAGTTCAATTTGCCCTCTTTAGCAGGGGACTAAAGCACAGAATCACTGAATTCTGTGCACAGCAAAACCTGGGCTTTGCAGACCCAGAGCAGAAATTGCTGCTGAGAGGAACACGTGGCCCAGAGCCCTCCACAGCCACCATCGATTCTTTGGAAATATTAATATTAATAATTAACTCTGTTCCACTGCATTATCTCTTCTCATCCCCTTCAGTGCAGCTTCCTTATCTCACGGATTCGAAAGTGACTGTGAGTGACATCAAATGTTAATACTGAGGGACAACATCGAAGCAAACAGATAAAAGCATCCCACCCCTTCCTTTCTCCAGCTCATGATTTATTCTGTTTTCACATCCTCCACGGAAGTTGTTTTGCAGTGACAGAGTTGCATCTTTCACAAAACACAGAGACACAAGTTGGCTTTGAATCGTGACTAAACAGCCCCTTGAAGGATTAAAAATAAGGGGGAAAATCAGAGTTTTCTCCCCCTTCCCCCACTGATCCCAGCACGTTAAATCCCAGCTGAAGGCTGTGGTGGAGAGAGGAGAATATTTGGATAAAGGAAATGTGGCTGTTGTGGACCTGGGGGTGGTCAGGAAAGAACTGTTTTTGTTGTTTTCCTTCTGAAGAAATAGCTGGAAACACAAGAACAGACTCGGACTAAATCACCACAGGGCAGATCCAGCAGCAGCTCATGGTCTGCTGTGCCTGAGAGACATCAGCACCTCAAAGCTTGTTCTCCCTCCTTCCAGGCTCCAGAAAACACTCAGAACTTCCTTGGTCACCACATTCCTGGTATCAAACATCCAGTGGGCACCTGCCCATCCCTGCAAGTTCCAAGGCCAGGTTGGACAGGGCTTGGAGTGACCTGGGACAGTCGTGTCCCTTCCCAGGGAAGGAGATGAGCTTTGAGGTTCCTTAAAGGTTCCTTCACCCAAACCATTCTGGGATTCATTTAGAAACTAATCTGTAAAATAACATCCCCTGCCCCAAAAGAGAGATGTGGCTGAAGCACAGGGCAAACTGCAGGACATGCAGGGGCTGCAGCTCAGCCCAAGTTGGTGTCACCGAGTTGTCCTGTTGTCCTACTTGAGATGTTTTATCAGCATTATCAGCAGCAGGGAATGACTTTGGTCTCTCCCTCTCAGCAGCTCCCTTATCTGCCCCTGGCATTGCTTTCATCTCTTTGCTTGTTTGTTTGCTCTGTTTCTCCAGCTGGAGACAGAAGTTGAACTAAAAAATATTTGCATTCCAGTTCAGAGTCACTGTGAAGGCCTCCAGACTCCTCCTCCCAAAACATGGGAAATCTCGGCGTTGCAGATCCAGCTGGTTGCAGAAAACCCAAAGAAACCCCTCAGAGCCACTGGCCTGGGGGTGGGGAATGAATTAAATCCCATGTAAACCCCTCAAGGTCACAGGTCTGGGTGCAGCTCTCAGTGCATTCTTACCCTCGTTATTTCCTTAAGTGGGATTGCAGGAAACTTGTGCCTATGGAGCAATTCTCCTACAAATCCTGGGAGTGTTTGGACATTGGATGGTGCCAGAGATACCTTCCCTGTCCAGGGCATGGGGGGAGCAGATGCTCCATCCCAAGGTCTCCTGCAAAAGCTGGGCTGGGAGGTTGGGGCTCTAAAACAGCATTTTGCAAACTTCTGGGGAGGGTCTTGGCAATAGAAGGTGGAATTCTGGAAATGTCTCAACAATTAAAAGTGAGGAGCTGCAAGAGGAGGATTTTCCCTGTCACCTCTTTGATAAAATGGGATGAACACAGGGCCTTCCCCTGCTTGCATCCAGGATGGAGATGATTCCCCTGGGAACAAAGGGAAGGTTCTTTGCCACTCTCATGGTTTTCTTTTCCAGCAGCTCCCAAGATCACACCATCATTTTAATGCCATATTGGAGCAGGAAATTGCTTCTCATGAGCTGGTTTGCTCAACTTCACAGAACCATGGATTTGTTTAGGTTGGAAAAGCCCTCTGAGACCACTGAGCCCAACTGTTCCACCAGCACTGCCAAGTCCACCACATCCCCACATCTACACAGATCTCAATTCCCTCCAGGAATGGGGACTCCACCACTGCCTGGGGCAGTTAAAATGCCACCACACTTCCCATGAGGGATTTTTTTCTTTATATCCAACCTAAATTTGCTTCCAAAGGCCACTGAGGAACAAGACTGTACTGCAAGATCAGAGAAAAGGCATCTTTCTCATGGTAACACCGAGGGTCCAAGAGCCTCCTCCCAGCTCCCAGGACAAAAGCAATGACCAATTCCAGAGCTGCTCCAGCCCCAACCTGGGAATTTAACTCAAGGAAAGCATTAAACTCATCCTTAGTGATCCAACTGCTGATGGGTGGAAGCAGCAGCTCTGATTCCTCTGTCACGTGGCTTTTTTCTCCCAATAATGCCCTTATCTTTCCCAGAGTTGTTTCCATTTCTGGGTTAAGATTCAATGCTACCGAACAAAAAAAGGTCTGATTTATTGAACCAAGTGATTTCCACGGCTCTCACTGTGCACTCTGCTTTGGATGAACAATGAATAAGCTGAAAGAACAATACTCACTCTTAATTAAATGGTGCTGCAAAAAAATATGCATTGGGCTTGGACCATGGCCATGCTGCTGGAGATTTATTGAATTTGACAGTTTAATATGCTCTGAATATCTCTGCTTCTTCATAAGTAGTGCTCAGAAAACAGTTTAAATATGCTTTCAATTTAATTTTACTTCATGCCTCCTTCCCTGGTTGTCAGCAGACCCCTGAGCCACGAGCTCACCTGGAGGGCACGAGCAAGAGGGCACTGAAGCCACGTCTGCTGAGGAGCTGCTGAGGCCCAGAGGGGTGTGGAGCAGTGCCAAGGTGAGCTGGCACATCCCATGGATGCTGCCGGGCAAGGTGGCACCTCCACACATGGAATCCTCAAGGTTGCAAAGCCTCCAAGATCCTCAAGTCCAAATGCCACCATGCCCCTTAAAGCACACCACGAAGGGACAGCTTTGGCCAAAGCCACCGAGGCTGCTCCTCCAGCAGGGTCCTGATGGCCCAAAGAGATGTTTGGGGGCCAGAAACAGCCTCTGCAGCCACAGCACTGCTGGAGTTCTGGAACGAGCTGCTGGACTGGGACCAGCACCTTCTCGCTGTTGGCATTCCCAGCTTGGAAATGGCAGGAGATGAACCTGACCTGCACTTGGCTTGTTGGGAAAACTTGGCTTTCCATCCTCCCCTGAGGCACCTGGGTGTCTGCTGAAACAGGGAATCTTGTATCCAGATGTGGTTCTGATCCAAGAAAACGTGTCACCACCCCAAGCCAAGGCTTCAGAAACCAAACACATATTTAAGAGAAGAGGCACCAATAGGAAGCACCAAAATTCACAGAAAGCAGGGAATAGTTTGGGTTGGAAGGGACCTTTAAACTCATCCAATCCCACCCCCTACCATGGGCAGGGACACCTCCCACTGTCCCAGGGGGCTCCAACCTGGCCTTGGACACTCCCAGGGATGGGGCAGCCACAGCTTCTCTGGGCACCCTGTGCCAGGGCCTCCCCTCCTTTGTTAAAAATCAAGTCTTGAAAATAATTGCTCCTTTCCCCAGTCCCGTGGAGATGCCTTTGGAAGTTGACAGCAGAGTGACAAAGTTGCCAGCACTCAAGTCACCGATTGATTAATTATCCCTGCTTTTGGAAGAGGGACATGTAATTGAATCAAGCACACTTCAGGAAGCACTAATTGCTGTGGAAGTGACAATCATCCACCTAAAGGGCAGCTCCACCCAAGGAAGCAGGAGTGGCTTTGCTTTCATCCCACCAACATCACATCCCATTATCTCTGACAGCCCCTAATGATACCACGGGCACGGAGAAAGTGTCCCTTAATTACAGACCTGGAGCTGAAGAGATGCCACAATATTTCCCCTTGGTTTTGGGAGCTGGTGGCAGACGTGGAAGTGAGACATGGTTTTTATGGGAGTTGTGCCTCCCTTCCCATCCTGAGCTTTGAGGACACAGAATCCTGGGACAATCCCAACCCCCTCACTCAGCCCATCCCAGGTACCATCTTTTTCAGGGACTGGGGGGGGAAAAAAAGCCCTGTAAAATGACACCATTTTAGATCCAGGAGGAATTTGGATTTGCAGAGCTTTAGGAATATGTCAAGAGCGAGGTGTGAGTTAATGTGAGCCGACATAATGAACCCAATCCCGGGATTACCTCCCACCAGTGGGAAATTGTGGCTTGAGGCTTTCCCTTGTCTGTGAATTGGGACTTATTTTCCAGCTCCATTACGAGGAGGGGCAACAATAATAACCAGGCACTTTCTTTTTTTCCCCAATAACTCCTTTTCCCTGTCGTATTTCCAGCTCATCCCTGGCACATCCCTGTGGCACAGCACCTTCCAGCACCTCGAGCTGCCAATGGGTTTATCCCACAGCACCCTATGGAAAGCTCCTTTCCCAGAGATTATCCCCTGCTTTAGCACAAAGGAAGCAGGACATAATGAGGTTGAGTGACTGGCACAAGATCACACAGGGAACTAATTATTCCTAGGTGTTTGGCATCTTCCA
This sequence comes from Serilophus lunatus, assembly GCA_013399895.1. Lineage (NCBI taxonomy): Eukaryota > Metazoa > Chordata > Aves > Passeriformes > Eurylaimidae > Serilophus > Serilophus lunatus. The sequence continues at coordinate 112,597 of VXBA01005714.1, read as the reverse complement.
GAGTGGAGCATGAGGACATGGGGACGCAATTCCAGGAGTTTGGCACATGGTGATGGACAAATCCATGGCCAAGGCAACGCACCCCACCCCACCTTCCATCACATCCAGCTTGGAATCAAGGAATTCCTGTGCCATTAAGGGCTCCTGCAGCACGGGCAGGGAATGTGGAGTGGCTCAGATCCAGGGATTGGGCTGAAAGTGATGGGAAAAGGCTCTTTTTTCACCCTCTGCTTATGGAGCACCTGTACTCCAGTGACCTTGAGGGACAACACAGGGGTTGAAGTGAGGACTGCCCAAACCAAGCTCCAAATTCCTCCTTTGATGGCCCAGCAGCCTCACTCCGTGCTAAATTCAATCCACTTTGGGAAGTGGAATTGCCGGTGTCGTCACAGACTGTCCTGATTTAATCACGTTAAAAGCCACGGAGATGGTTTTAGTCCGGATTAGAGGGGAATAAGGCTTTTAAAACCAGCCCCAAACCCAACCAAGCTGCTTACAGAGAAAGCATTACAATCAGTAAAAGTCAAGTTGTCGCTGTGAAATGCACCTTAAACCAATCAAATGTCCAAAGGCAGGACTCCTCCACCCCAGGAGGAGGAGGAGGTGACTTCCCAACCTCAGTAATCACTCCTAGGCTGCATCACAGGTCATTTGGGTCACACTTAAGACATTAAACCATTGCTGCAAACCTTCGGATTTAACAAGCTTTGGGACTTAGTGGGCAAGGGATAAAGGAGCAGAAGTTTAAATACTTCCAGAGATGTTTGTTTTCCATGCAATGCTACACCCTGGGAAGTCTTGGAATACCCTTTGTCTCTTTTCAGGGCTGTTCTCTGACAAAAGGAAACTTAGGAGAAAAGGGTGAGGATGATGTGGGATTTGGGAAGCCTGCTGGAGGTGATGTGCACACCTCAGCTCTCATAATTTCCTAGAATTCCAGTTCATGAGGAATGTCTTGAGGGATCCACCCTGCAAAGAGGTGTCAAGTTGGCTTTTGCTGGATATTCGAACACTCAGAGCAGCCCCTTCCCTGAATCCAGCCCTGTACTGGAGCCTGTAGGGAAAGAGAAAAAATAAAAGGAAAGGAGAAAAAACAACCCCCAAACATAAAACCTCCTCATTTTTGGGCTTCACATTTTAATTCAAACCCTGCAAAAATATCAGGGGGTTAAAGAAAAAATGTCATCTCTCCAAAGGGCCTCCTGGGGAGAAGCGTGGGAGAGGAATTCTGCTGCTTCCATATGGTTTGTGCAGGGAGCTGGGAGCTACAGGAGGCTGGGGGGTGCTCATGCCATGCCATGGAGCTCAGAGTGGCTCCAGAACTTTCTTTGGGAGCTGCCACCCCAAGTGGACTCCCAGGTAACACAGGGATATCTCCTGCCACAACCAGGAGTGCAGGGAAAGCTGAGGAAAAGCTCCTGCAGCTCAGGGAGAGCTGTCCCAGCTGAGCTCCTGGCCAGGAGAACAAGGCAGGGATATCCATGCAGAAATTTCCCATCAAAAAGCTTTTTAATGGGAAGCTGTGAAATACCCAACAAAACCAAATTCAAAGGGGAAAAAAGTGTTTATGCCACAAAACACCTTCAGGATTTTTTATAGCTGGCCCATTTTGGAAAAGCTTCTCTATTAACTGAGAGCAAACAAACCCATTTTGTTCACCAGAGGTTGATGGGAAAACTCTGCTGGTCCTGCAGTCCCTGAAATTGCCTTTTCCATCCAAACCTTGGCTCAGGTGGTGCCTCCAACGCTGCAGAACGTCCGTGCTGTGATTTTATACCCAGCACTTGTTGTGCTGCTCAGATCATCACTTTCAAAGCCTTTTAAGGCTGCCAGATGATCTACAGCAGTATTTGAAATTGCTCTTATCAGCAACAGGCGGAAAATCCTTGGGAAAAGCCCGGGAGACACCACGTGGGGCCTTGGGAGGGAGAGTGGGAGAACTCAGTGCTGGCCTTGGCCACATGGCTGGGACATAAACCTAAACTGAGCTGGGAGAAAGCCCAACCCCAGGACAGTTAATCCAGCCCTCCAGGTCCCTGGTTCTTTCCAGGATGAAGCATCCCAGTCCTCCCTCCCTATTGATGTAGACATTGCATTTGGGATTATCTGGCACTGGAGAGTCACACACTGGTTTGGGGTTGGAAGGGACCTTAAAGCCCATCCAGTGCCACCCCCTGCCATGGGCAGGGACACCTCCCACTATCCCAGGTTGCTCCAACCTGGCCTTGGACACTCCCAGGGATGGGGCAGCCACAGCTCCTCTGGGTACCCTGTGCCAGGGCCTGCCCACCCTCACAGGGAAGGATTTCTCCCTTCTATCCAGCTGGAATCTTCCCTCTTTTAGTTTTAAACCCTCTGTGCCCTCCCAAGAGTCCAACTCCTGCTCATCACAGGGAGTCCAAACTTTGGGTTTAATGCTCACAGCCACTGCTCTGGCTGAAATGTTGGGCTCTTGCTGCTCTAAATCCATCTCCCTCATCCATGGGAATAAAAAAAAAGGCTGCAAACTCCAAAGCCTGGAGCTCACCCTCAGAGAAGCTTCTCCCCAAGCTTTCCAGTGTTTGTTGTTCTCAAATCCCGGTCATCCCTCCATCACAAGGATTCCCTGGGGGTTTCCACAGCTGGTTTCACACCAAAGGAACAAGAAATCCAGTGGAGAGCCCCGAGCTCTGGCTGAAAGATGTGCCCAGAGCTTCCACCACTCAGCTCCCACTGCTGCTCCCAGTGTGGGCTCCCAGGGTTGTCCCACACCCCCATCTCCTGCTCAGACCAGTAACAACCCCCTCTCCAGCCTTCCCAAAGCCCCCCCCCCTCCACATGCTGGCACAGCCTCAGCCATTCCAGTGACATTTCCTCCCACCACTGCTCAGCACAGTGAGGATTTGCAGCTCAGCTTGACATTTGTGGTGATTTCTCCCTAAAACATTCCAGCACTCGCTCATTCCCGGGGGTTCCTGCTCAGCCAAGCACTTCAACACATGCACAGCCTTAAGGATTTTGAGTTAAAACCTGCTGGGCTGAGCACAGGGTGAGCTGAGTGATTCCTGACCCCCTAATCCTGCAGAAGGCATGGCAATAAAGGAAAGAAGTGGTCCCTGGTTACCTCATCTCTGCTCCATCAACAAGTGCCACAGATGGAGCTGCAAAGATGGGGAATGACATTTGTGAGCCAGCACACCAACTCCTGATGGTGATTTTCCAGTAAAAAAGGGCCCTACCAGAGGAGTTTTGGCTCTGGTTTAGTCAGCAGAAGGTGCTGGAGCAAAGCTCTCTGTTGGATGCACAGATTTGGGGGAGGGCAGAGAGGACACCCCACCACCCCAGTGACATGTGCAGCTCCACACCAGCTGGGGTTTACTGCTCTGCCCTCCTTGAGATCTTACAGGGATCTCCAATGTGGAAACATCACAGAATCCCAGATTGGTTTGGGTTGGAAGGGACTTTGAGGATCATCTTGTTCCACCCCCTGCCAAGGGCAGGGACACCTCCCACTACCCCAGGTTGCTCCAAGTCCTGTCCAACCTGGCCTTGGATCCATCCATGTGTCCAGCAGCAACACAACCTCCATGTTCAACCCACCCCCTCTCCCTCCTGCCTGAAATGCCACTGATCCCCCCTGGAATTCCTGGGGGTTTCTTTCTGACAGCCTCAAGCCCTGTGTGCCCATAAGTAGGGAATTCAAGCCTTCCCAAGACAGGGAAGTGGGAGGCAGAGCAGCAGGACATAAATGCAGGAAGGGAAGTGCTCGTGTCCATCCTCTGGTCCAAGGCTTTGCTTCAAAGCATCAGGGAGCAGATGAGGGACAGGGATAATTTGTGGAATACACAGCCAGCTCTCTGCTGCACCCTTGGCACCCCACATTCCAGCCTCACCTCCACCTCTCCAAGCTGCTGAGCTGAGGTGCCAACCCAAAGAGGGGCATCCACACAGTCTTGTTCATCCCATTCCCATCTTCATCTCGCTTCCCAATCCCATTCCTCATGGCAGAGCACAGACAGCTCTTGTGTGGCTGCTGCTCTCCAGGCCCTTCAGAGATCCAGGGCAACAAAACATCCCAAAAACCAGACAACAGCCTCAAAATGTTTCTCCTGGGATTTGGGACGTTCTCAGGACAGCAGTGGGCATAGGAGTGGGATGGAAGGGACTGATGTCGGAGCAAAGAACACGGAGCAATTGGCACCAACCTCCTCCCGATGCTCTGTCCTCAGAAAGGACAGAGATTTCCCAGAAAGGACAGAGATTTCCAGGAAAAGATCAACTATTGGGGTGGGCCACTCGACTCCCAGGGCACAGCCCCTGCCAGCACCTCGTCCTTGCACAGCCCCAAATTAATAACCAGCCTGGCCCTTCCGTGGGGGCCTTTCAGCTGCTGCAACTGGGAGGAAAAAAAAGGACAAATCCCACAGATAAAGCTATTTTATGCCCAACTTGCTGCCAAAGCACCATTATCAGCGTTCTCTGCTTTCACCTCCTGCTTGTTCCAGATGACTGAACAAAAGAAAATCAAAATAAAATCAAAAGAGTGAGACTGTGAAAGAAATGGGAGCTTTAAAACAAGCCCAGCTTGATGGTTTTAAGACCCAGATACAGTCACAATGGGATGGCCTAGATTCCCCAGCTCATTTTTTTTCTTTTACTCAGGTTTCCTGGACTGAAAAAAGAGAAACCCCCCCCTGTAAAAACCTTCCCTCACTTTCCCTCAGAGCAGATGGATGAATTATTAAGTGGAGTGGTGGGAGAGCAGAGCTGGCAGGGAGCTCCAAGGAGCCCAGATTACCGTGGATCGAACACGAACTTCACTTTTCCTTTCCTTTGCCTAAAATCCTTTGGCATAAGTAACTTCTCAGCCATTCCTTGGGATAGGGAATGCCATGGAGAACACCGAGGGATGCCGGGTTGGAGCCCCCCCGACAAGGAGCAACCACTTGGGATGGTTGGGAAATCCTGCCTCATCCTTGGCAGCCTCATCCAGGATTAACTTACCCAGTAAATCCCAAGGGTTCCCCCGTGTGAATTCCTCACATCCAGAGCACTCAATCCCGATGGATACTTGATCCCTGCAACGTGTCAGAGCTAAAAATGCCACGTGGGAGAACCAGGAGGGGCCGGGAATTCAATGCACTGCGGGACGGGGCTCATCCCATAATTCCGTGGCTGGATGTGGAATTTGGGATTTCTCCTGCACACCTTGTGGTTCACATCCCACGTGTTAGCCAGGGAATGCTGCTGAAGTGATTCCAAAGTACCTGGCAGCTGCCAAATTGGAAAGGGCAACTTGGGAATGTGGGTGAGCTGAGGGGGATGTGGCTCTGTGGGTCCCAGAGCCTTGTGTGAGTTGTGGCTCTTTGCACCTTCAAACCATCCCAGGAACTGCTGGAGGATGTGGGATGGAAGCCTTGGAAGTGGCCCTGGACTTTACCTCTTGGCTTCTCTGTTCTGGTTGTTCAGTTAAACACAAGGCAAACTCGTTCCACCCTCGCAGGACAAGGACTGAGCTTCTGATTCCAAAGGGTTGAACCCTGAGAACCAGCCCAGAAAATCAGGGATCATCCTGTTTCTGCTCCTTGTTTTATTTCTTACTCGTCAACCAGTTCACCCACTGTCTCTGGGAATACCTCAGGGCCCCTTCCAGAGCCTAAAGGGGCTCCAGGAGAGCTGGAGAGGGACTTGGAACAAGGGATGGAGGGACAGGACAAGGGGGATGGTTCAAACTGGAAAAGTTTGGGTGGGATGTTGGGAAGGAATTCCTCCCTGGGAGGGTGGGCAGGCCCTGGCACAGGGTGCCCAGAGAAGCTGTGGCTGCCCCATCCCTGGGAGTGTCCAAGGCCAGGTTGGATGGGCTGAAGAATTCCAAGTGTCTCCTTCTCCAGCCGTGCCAGGGCTCTGTAGCTCCTTCCCAACCAGCAGAGCTGGCGGTGGGAGAAGAGAGCACAGGGCAGCCAACCACGGGCTGGATGGCTCTTCCCAGAGAGCAGCTGCCAGAGCCTGCAGCCCTCATTTCTCTCCATCATCACATTTCTGGGATAACGGAGCTGCAAGACCCGTCTGTCACTCGGGGTGACAGCTTTAATACTGGGCTGTGCTCCTCAGAAGAAGCCACTCCTGAGGATTTGGCCACACAGCTCTTATTAATGTAAAAGTGACTAATGGACACAACCCTCCCTGGGCATAAAGACAGGAATTATCTCCTCCTCTAAGTATCCCTTTCCATCCCGGGCTGACAGGCCTTGTCTTCCCTAACTGCCTCACCTTTCCTTCTCACTGTCACATTCCTATTATATTATCTTCCTCTCCCCAGTGCATTTTTTCCAAAAGGGGCTCTGCTATCTGTGCAGATGAAAGGAGCTCCTGCCGGACTCAGGGAATTCTTTCCATGCTCTGGAATGGCAGTGGGACACTGCAGATGGAATAACACAGGCACTGGGATTTAGGCCTGGGATTCCCACATGGCAGCAGTGCCAGGGGTGGGTCCTGGTGCTGGAGATGTGGGGATGGATCCCACCAGCCTCTGCCAACCAGCTGCTCTTCTGGATCCTTCTGTTCTCGTTATCTCACCGCTTCATTATCCCAAAAGGTGATGGGCTTTGATTTGTGTCTCGAGGCAGGAACACTCCTGACTTCCATTGAGCACAGAGCAGAGAGAAGAAAAAAGCCTGATATTGCACCCTTATCTCAGCAACAAGGGTCAGCAATTCTTTACACTTGACTGGTGACAAGACTCTTCCTTAAAGGCTGCAGGAGATACAATTTCATTTTGCTAAACAAGCCCAGAACAGCTTTTGAGTTATCTGTGTGTGTGACACCAGGAATGTGAATGTGCTCAGTGGCACAAAGGCAGGAGCAATGAGGGAGAAATTATTTTGCCCTTGGAAATGTCAGCCTGGGAAAACCAGGCTGTTCTGCATTTTGGTTTCAGTCACTTCTGAGGGCCACATAAACCACAATTAATACCCATGTGGGTACCTCAGCCTCCTAGATCACAGAATCCTGGAGTGATTTGGGTGGGAAGGGACCTTAAAGACCATCCATTCCCACCCCACCCCGGGCAGGGACACCTCCCACTATTCCCAGTTGCTCCAACCTGGCCTTGGACACTCCCAGGGATGGGGCAGCCACAGCTCCTCTGGGCACCCTGTGCCAGGGCCTGCCCACCCTCCCAGGGAGGAATTTCTTCCCAAATTCTCTACCAAGCATGAGAGTGTTTCAAGGCACCTTCACTCCCTTCACTTTCCAGAGTCAAAGGATAACAGTGAGGTAACAACTGTGGGAAGCACTTTGGTGGCTTTAGGTTGGTTCTTCTGCTCACAAATTCTGTTCCTCACAAACACACAAAGCCAAGTTCCCTGCACAGCTCAGCAAACAAGCAGGAAACAGCACCATCCCCAAACCCATTTGCTGTTTTGAAACAAGGGATGCTTTTTGGTTTCAGGATCCTTTTCCCAGCATCATTTTTCCCTTAGGAGAAATTCCATGGGTGCATTGGGGGATAATTTAGTGCTGAAATGTCTCCCACCAAGGCTGGGAGAAACACAGGCTGTGGTGGGAACTGTGAATGAAGGAATGAGAGAACTCAGGTCAGGAGAAACAGGGAAAGGATGGAGCCAGGAATTAGCACACATTACTTTCTGGCTCTCATTAGGTCACACAGCTGTTTGAGGCTTTAGATGGCCATGGATCCATCACATTTGGGATGTTCATCCCCCATTTCTTGCTCTCATTAGGTCACACAGCTGTTTGAGGCTTTAGATGGCCATGGATCCATCACATTTGGGATGTTCATCCCCCATTTCTTGCCTTGATCTGGACACGAGGGCACGGAGCTGCTGAGGGGTCACATCTCAAGGACATCCAAGAGAGAGGATGCAGAAGAACCAAGTTCCCAAAAGGCCCTGGAGCTGAAAGACACCCTCAAGGGAAAGAGCTGCTGAAGTTACAGGGTAGACCCTGCCCAGCAGCTCCTCCTGGGCCTCCTTACAGCCCATCACCCCCAGGCAGAGCTCCTGGGGAGGCATCAGGAGATGATGAGCAAGGAAAGCAAAGCACTGGGATTTTGGGCTTGGAAGACACAAAGGGGCCAGAGAAGCTTTTGCCTTTGGCAAGCCTGGAAACATGGGAGTTCTGGAAATACAGAAAAGCCTTTCAGTGCTCCTTCAAGGAGCAGAGCTGGCCCTGAGCAGCCTCCAGAGGCAAATGAAGCACCAAGAGGACAAGTGGCTCTGAGCTCCCAGCACCTGGAAGCAGCACAGGAGGTGCCAGGTGTGTCAGAGCAACTAATAGGATCAGTGATGGGGATTTAATTACAACCTCACATAAAGCCAGACGACAACAATCAGTGCTGCTGCTCTTCCTTCTCCAACCAGCCTTTGCTGCCTCAAAATCCAATGTGCCCAACGTGACGTTTCCTGCCACCTTCCCAAGGCAGGGGCCAGCAGGGCTTTATCCTCACCATGGTTTTATCCTCACAGAGGGGAAGGAGGGTCTGGAAAACCTCGGGGTCAATGTGGAGAGTTGTCCCAGAGAAATCCAGCTTTTTGTCTCCACGAGGGAAAGACAAACATGAGCAGCTGGAGCTGCAGGGCCACGAGCTGTTAAAGAGCCCCAGTAAGAGGCTGTCAGAGAGCAGGGTGCCCTCAGACACTGCAAAACAGCAAAGCAGGTTAAAAACAAATCTAACAGCAGCTGCAAATGGGCTTCCTGGTAGATAAAGGGGTGAGGAAGGCAAGCAGGTCCTCATCCATCAGCCTCGGGGAGAACACGGCGTGAAAACCAGGAGCTGCCCAGGGAGTACAGGGATTTGTCAGGATGAGCCTAAGGAGATCCCTTCAGTTTTACAGGCCCTTCCCTAATTACACACCTCCAAAGAGCCTCGTTTTGCCAAGCCTGGCAATCAGTCTCCCACAAACACGAGGAGCACCAGGCTCAGGGAACATAAATAACCACCCTGAGCCCTCCAGCTCAGAGTTCCTGACCCACGGCTGTTCCAGCAGCTCGGGGGCAGCTTATCCCAGCCATAAAAAAAAGGGAGAAACAAAAAACCAGGAGTAGTATCTCCCCCCCCTCCTGCCTTCTCATCCCTGACAGCAACACCCTGCCTGGAACAGCTGAGAAACAGCTGAGTAATTGTGGGGAGAAGGGAGGGAGGACGGGGGGAAGCCCTGGAAGGTGATATGGGAGCAGGAATCCGGTGCCTGGGATGCGAGCGGTGCTCCTGGAGGATCACACAGCCCAAATTATAGGCTTGGAGAACCTCAGTTCATGGATGTTGGTGGGCCTGTGCTGTTAGTCAGTGGTGTCTCTGGAAGTGGCCATGGAGGAGGGAGGGAGAGGCTGAGGGTGCTCCAAAGCCACCCAAGAAAAATCAGAACCAGGGTGGTCTCCTCCCCCTTCAAACCGAATTTTTTATTCTGTGCTAAATACTGAGAAGGACCACCCCAGGTCCTGCAGAAGAGACTGACTCCAGGATTCCAACCATCAGCCAGAGCTGCCCATCCAGCTGGGGCTCCACATGATGGAGAATCCATCTGTTGGGAGGGGAGGCTGTGCAGGATTTAAGCCATCCTGGAATTCTTCAGAGAATCCCAACACAAAAACCTCCTGATTTCAAAAAGCAAACCCTCAGACCATAAATCACTGGTGGTTTGGGCCGTGTCCAGCCCCACCTTTCAGCCAAGGTTGTTGTGTCTGGCAGGGACACTTTCCACCAGACCAGGCTGCTCCAAGGCCCATCCAACCTGACCTTATCCACTCCAGTAATTCCATGGAACTATAAATCCAGGAGTGGGGTATTAGACAAGATTATCAGTTTATTTGATGGTCACACCCCATCCTGCTGCAGCTTCTGCACCTTCAGCCCATCTAGGTCAGCTACACACAACTCCCCCTTCACCAGTGATATTCCTGGTTTTCCAACGTGTCTGCACCTCCCATTCCTTCTCTGCCACCACTTTGGCCACACTAGGAGGACACTGGACGTTCTCACCTGCTCTCCATCCCACCAGACACCATCCATTGATATTTCTCTGCTCTGTGACAACATCTTTTGTGGAATTTTTGTGTGGAGCCTCCAGCAATTCTGTTCCACAGTAATTACATCTCATCAAGCAAGGTGGCTCCAGAGATGTTTAATGTCAATTATTTCAGAAGCACTCCTTAATTAATGTTCCTTCCATGCTGCTCCTGCCACTCCTTAGAGCTCCAAAGGCCTTCTGCCTTTCCCAGAGTCCTGTTGGATGCAGCTACCTGGAATTATTTGGGTTGAGTAAAGCCAGATAGTGGAGCTTGGAGCAACCTGGGATAGTGGAATGTGTCCCTGCCTGTGGCAGGGAGTTGGAACAAGGTGAGCTTTAAGGTCCCTTCCATCCTAAACCATTCCATGATCCTGTGAAACCAGTTGGAATTAATCTCACACCTCAAAGGAGCATCAGAATTCTGGTATTTTTTCAGGTGCTTTTACTTAATCCAACCACCACCTTCCTGCATTCTGACTTACAAGCTCTGTTTTCTCTTCCAGGTCCCACAAATATCATCTGTCTTCATTACAGGACCTCATAAATAAGTTCCCAACTAAAGACAAGCTCCCACTGAGCCCAACGAGGTTTCTCAGCATTTGATCAATTTTTAACAACTTAGGAGGAAAACCCCAATGTGAGAACCTTCCTTGCTTCTCTCTTCCATCAAGGGATGATTGAACATCATTTCCTGAGCACAGAATCTGTGTGGGAGCAAAAAAGCCCTTCAGGAGAAACAGAACAGATTCAAAACCACAGAATTATTGAGGTTGGAAAAGCCCTCCAAGGTCATTGAGTCCAACCTGCCAAGGCCACCACAACACCACGTCCCCAAGTGCCACATCTACGTGTCTTTTAAACACTTCCAGGGATGGTGACTCCACCACTGCTCTGGGAAGCCTGTTCAGTGTTTGACAACCCTTTCCATGGAGAAATTTTCCCTAAGATCCAACCTGAACTTGAAGCCGATTCCCCTTGTCCTGTCGCTTGTTGGTTTGGAGAAAAGACCAACACAAAAATAGATGTTTCCAATCTGCAGCTCATCCCTGCTCCTCCTCAAAGAGGGAAATGGAAGCCTGGAATGCTTGGGGGAAACCTCATCAGTGGGAAATGCCTTGGAGAGGGACCAGGTCAACACAGAAGGCAACATATGGTGGAAATAGGATGGAAAAAAAAGGGGTATCCAAGTAAAAGATGGGCTGATCCAGGGGCTGGAGCCACAGGTTGGTCAGTGAGTGGCTGCCATGAACGTCAGCAGCCCCACAATTCCAAGACTTGCTCAGAAATCCAGCCAACTTCTTTGCAGGAATAAGTGGATTTGCAGCCTTATACACCAGAGAAAAAAATTTGGCCCTTCAAGTGTTATTCTGTTGTTTGAACTCGATTTGACATTTACTCTCTCTAATGTCAGATCTTTAAATCCAAACACTTCAACAAGATTATTTCCCAGCCTTTCATTTGCCTTCCTTGATTAAGGTTAACTGGTCCCTCTGGTCCAGGCCAACCACACACACGTGTGAGGTGTGGAACGAGCCAGGGATTCCAAGGGATCAATCAGGTGCAAAGACTGACCTTCACTCCAAGGAGACCTGGACTTTGGGAACACAAATAGCTGGGAAAACTCAGCTACTGAGGCTCTGGGAAGTGTTTTCCAAGAGTTGGAATGTCTAAAAGAGAAGAGATAGAACTTCATGGAAGAAGAGATCCCACCAACTGAAGCAGCTTTGGGAATAGATCCCCCAGGAACATTATCCCAAAGTCACGACTCTGGAACTGTAATGGAAGCTGGAAAAAGACTTTTTACCAGGGAGAGAACAATTGGGAATAACCTACAATTGGTTTAGATGGGATATTGGGAAGGAATTCCTGGCTGGGAGGGTGGGCAGGCCCTGGCACAGGGTGCCCAGAGAAGCTGTGGCTGCCCCATCCCTGGGAGTGTCCAAGGCCAGGTTGGAGTCACCTGGGATAGTGGGAATTGTCCCTTCCAACCCCAACTAACTGAGCAGGCACGAAAATCTCTGAGGAGATCCCAGATGAGTTCTGTCCTGGCACAGGGAAGCCCAACAGCAGTTCTTTAATCAGGGAATTTTGGGAACTGGCTGCGATATTCCCAGCTGGTTCTACCAAACAGGAACAAAGTGTCTCCAGCCCATCCTGGAGAAGGAGCCTCCCCATGGCTGAGAAAGGAGCTCCAATGAGAAACCACAGCCCAGGCCCATTAACATCATTTAGGAATGTGCTTCCAGTTTGGGGCCCCAACCCCGTCTGCTCCTGGCCAGGGAAAAGTCTTGGCATTTCTTATTTAGTCTCCTGGTAGGAACAGAGCAGGAATTACATTCATCCCAGATTCTTTATTACTCAGGTTTCTCAGGCTCCTTGCAGTTGCATACCACTGTCAGCTCCAATTTCTCCATGAAAATAATTAAACCAAGGAAAAATGAGTTTGCATGGTGCAGAAAAACCCATCCCCCCAAAAAAGAACCAGGCTGGATGGGGCTTGGAGCAACCTGGGATAGTGGAAAGTGTCCCATGGCAGGGGGTGGAATGGGATGATCCTCAAAGTGCCTTCCAACCCAAACCATTCCAGCATTCTGTGAACTCCATGGGTTCATTTTAAACTCTGGTGCCTCTTGTTCCTGATTCCTGTGGGTCACATCCTGCATTCCCTGTGTCCCAGCACAGGAGTGAGATTTGCTGCCTGGATTTCTCCCTCTGCTCCCAATGCTCCTGGAATGCCACACCTGGCTCCCAGCCTTTATCCACCTGGGAAACTCAAGTCTGGCTAAAGGGAGGCTTTTCCAACTCCAAAGGGAGCTTTGAGGTGCCAGGAATTGGTTACTGTGCCATGGGAAGCAGAGGGCTGAGCACAATTCCCACCTCCTCAGTGCAGGCTGGAGCTGGAGCTGCACAGCTCTATCCTGGAAATTAATATCAATTAATCTGAATTTCCAAAGCACTTTGTGCCCCCTGTGCAGCCACACATGGGAATGTTGCACCCCAGGCACTTCCCAACGGGAGAATTCCTGAAAAAAGAAGGAGCAGGCTCCAAGTGCTTCTCCCCCAGGCAGAGCTTTGCAAAACCAGGGTTTAAATTCCTCTGGGGACAATCCAACTCCAGAAATCCCAACAACTTCCATTCCTTTTCCTTCTTTACCTCCCACTGCAACCCAAGTGAGAGCCCCAGTTCATCCAAAAATGAAAAAGCAAGAGCTGAAAAAATACAATGATCCCAAGATGAGGAAAAAAAAAAAAATCCTTCTCCAATTTCCCTTTTTCAGCAGATTTTGTCTGGGGGGCGAAGAGTCTCTGGGAGGTCCTTGTCTGATGTATTGATTTAATCAAGTTTCTGTTTCATCTCCCTGTTGTTCCCATAGTTACAAGCTGCTGACAAGGTAGAAATGCCAAAAAAAAAAGAGTCACATCTGCATAACAATCTCTGAAGTTCCCATTTTCTTGTTTAGAGCCCAATTAAATACATTCCCGGGAGGTTTCTTCGGGAAGTTGGTTTATAATCGCTCTGGAAGGGAGGTGGAAAGTTGTTCTCAACCTGGAGCACCAGGTGAAGGGCAACTGGAAAAATGAAATCAATGGGAAAATGGAATTAATTGGGAAAATCGAGTGGGGAAAATGGAATTAATTGGAAAAATTGAGTTGGGAAATGGAATTCATTGGAAAATTGAGTCGGGAAATGGAATTAACTGGAAACGTTGAGTTGGGAAAATGGGATTAATTGGAAAAATTGAGTTGGGAATTAATTGGAAAATTGAGTCGGGAAATGGAATTAACTGGAAGAGCTGAGTTGGGAAAATGGAATTAATTGGAAAAATTGAGTTGGGAAATGGAATTATTTAGAAAAATCAAATTGGAAAAACGAAATTAGTTGGAAAAATCGAGTTGGAAAAATGGAATTAATTGGAAAAATTGAGTTGGGAATTGGAATTAACTGGAAGAGTTGAGTTGGGAAATGGAATTAACTGGAAATGTTGAGCTGGGAAATGGAATTAATTGGGAAAATTGAGTTGGGAAAATGGAATTAATTGGAAAAATTGAGTTGGGAATTAATTGGAAAATTGAGTTGGGAAATGGAATTAACTGGAAGAGTTGAGTTGGGAAATGGAATTAACTGGAAACATTGAGTTGGGAAATGGAATTAACTGGAAGAGTTGAGTTGGGAAAATGGGATTAATTGGGAAACACTGAGTTGGGAAATGGAATTAACTGGAAACACTGAGTTGGGAAATGGAATTATGTGGAAAAATCAAGTTAGAAAAACGAAATTATTCGGAAAAATCGAGTTGGAAAAATGGAATTAATTGGGAAAATTGAGTTGGGAAAATACAATTAATTGGAAAAATTGAGTCGGGAAAATGGAATTATTTGGAAAAATTGAGTTGGAAAATTAATTAGAAAAATTGATTTGGAAAAAAAAAAAATTGGAAAATTAGATTAACTGCAAAGATTAAATTAATTGAAAAAATTAATTGGAAAAACTCAGTTAAGATCCAGCCTCTGGAATGTCACCTGGCTCCCAGTGATCCCAAAGCTGCTGGATCCCAGTTTAGGCAAAGCCTAAACCCAGCCCCAGTCCTGGCTTTGCTCCTGCTGTTATTTGTGGCTCCCTGCCTAAAACATCCCCTGGCTCCATCAGGAATGTCAAATCCACTGGGAACAAGGCCTGGAATTCCGAGCTCGGAGCTTTGTCAGGGCTGGGGGAGATTCTCACTCATCCTGGGAGGAAACATGTGGTCTGTATTCCTGGAATAATGAGGAAATCCATGGAAAAGTGGGAGAGGAGATCGAAAAGAGACACATCCAGGGCATTTTTCCTATTTTTTTTGAAGGTTACACCCCCCCCCTTCACTGTGGATTTCCACAGGAATTGTGATCCCAATGTTGGTGCCCAGCTTTGCTATTCCTGCCATTATTATTATTATTATTATTATTATTATTATTATTATTATTATTATTATTATTATTATTATTATTATTATANCCTGCCATTATTATTATTATTATTATTATTATTATTATTATTATTATTATTATTATTATTATTATTATTATTATTATATTTATTTTTATTATTTTTATTTTGATGGAAACCTGTGGTTTTGGTGGATCAGGGATGGGGTGCAGGATCGTGGGAGTCTTGTGTGTCACTTTTTGCCAGAGAAAAGATCCTTAAAATAAATCCATGGAGCCCAGCAGGAAATTAGGGAATGTCTGGAGACGAGGAACAGCCCCCAAATCCAAGACAAATCCATGCAGGCAGCAGTTACAAGCCATGCTCTTATTCCATATTTTGCAGATCTTGTGGGAAAGACTTTCCCCTCCCCCAAAACAATTTAATTTCACATCACAAACCTCAATAAAAATGTGAATTTGGATAAAAAACAGCATTTCCCCCTTGGAAACAGGAGGGATTGTCCTGCTCTCCTCACAAAGCTCTTTATTTTCTGTGGATCTCTGGAACTGTCTGCATTTGAAGTGATGGTTTTCCAGGCAATATTCTCATTTTGCACCTGGAGAGCTCAGAGTCACCACTGGGCAGGGAATTCTCAAGGAGCAGGCAGGATAAATCCCAAACTCTTTCATTGGAAGGCCTTTCCCCACGTGTTTTTGACATCCAAATACACCTTTAGCTTCATCCTCTCTATGAAATCAATAGTTTTTAACTGCAGTTTAGGGGAAAACGCTGAATTTTAATTTAAAGGATTTATGAGGCCATCAAAGAGAAAAAGTTGGCAGCTGGAACACTTGGATATTGTATTTTTGGGAAATAAATTAAGGAATAAAAGCTCTGGGAAAGGCAGCACAGTTTTTCTTTCTTTTTTTTCTTCCCCTTCCTCCTTTCTGGGTGTTTTCCAGGGAGTGGAGAATCAAAGCACTGGATCACTGGGAGATGCTGCTGGTTGGGCAACCCCTAAAAAGGAGGTTTGGAGCTTAAAATGATCCTTTTTCTAATGAAACATCCCTAAAAGATGAGCCAGGGACGGGGATGGAGACAAGGGGGAGGAGGGAAGGGGTTGAACTGGGATAAAATTCACAGGTGGAACAACTATTCTGCTCTGACTTTGGGCTTTGGGATAATTTTTATTGGCTTTTAATAAGAAGCCAGTGGGGTTTGGGAAGTCTTTCTGCCAGCTGGGACAGGTTTCATCCCAAAGCACTGCTGCCAAGGTTGAATTTCCCTTGGAAATGAGCCCTGGAGTCCTAAAAGTTGGATATTTTAATGCTTAACATAAAATCCTGGAATGGGTTGGGAGGGACCTTAAAGCCCATCCAGTCCCATCCCACCATGGGCAGGGACACCTCCCACTGTCCCAGGGATCCCAACCTGCCCTCGGACACTCCCAGGGATGGGGCAGCTTCTCTGGGAAATCCATCCCAGTGCCCACCACCCTCAGAGGGGAGAATTCCTTCCCAAAATCCCATCTCAATCCAGCCCCATCCCTTGCTCACTGCTGCTTCATCATCCCTTCCATTTCTCCCATTTTTAGGGAAACAAATAATGGGTTTGGGGGTGGATTTGACTGATTCTGTCCCCTCTGATCCAGCAGAGTTCACAGATCTGTTCCCACTGATTGCCAGAACCAGCTTTTGGCAGCTGAAAACTGGGAATTCTCACTAATTGCTCTGCTCATCCACCTCCCCAAGTCCCTGCTCAGGAGGATTAAAGCCTTAAATTATATTTGCATTTAAATCCTCCACACAGGGCAGGGAGGGGGGGATAAAAACAGCCTGGTCATGCCTTGGGTTTAAGAGGGAAAAGATGCCTCCAGGTTGGGAAGCAGCTGGAATTGCATTGTGTCCACGTGGGATGTCCATCCCAGGACATCACTCCTGCTGCTGGTGAAGGAGCTCCAACTGCACAGCAAAATAGGAGGGAAAAATGCAAAAAAAAAATGGGGAAAATCCATCTGGTGGGCAAAGGTGAGTGAGTGGCTTGGATTTTGTTGTTTCCAAACCCCTCCAATCCCACCCAGAGGCTCAGCCTGGGATTTGTGCTCTTAGGGAAGGGATTCTGATGAGTCACCCTCCAACAAAGTTCCTGCGGAGAGGAAAGGAGGGGGGGCACTCCAGGGAGATTTCCAAACATGGCAATGTTTGTTTGGAATTCGGGCTGAAGGAGTTGATTCTAAAAGATCTATAGAAAATATTTTCTTGAGATTCAAGCTACTGGATGACAGTCCAGGGAAAGAGAGCTGGGAGAGCTGCAAAGCACACAGGCACAAAAATAACCCCAGCGCGGATTCCCTCTCCATGGAATCACTTGGAAAACACCTCTGGGTTCACAGAGTCCAAGCTTGTGCTTGATCCCCACCTTGTCAGAGTTCCTTGGGCACTTCCAGGGATGAGAAATGCTCCCTAAAGAGAATTCTCCCCCCAGGTTGGCTGATTCCAAGGTCGATTTAGCCAGATGTTGTCCAGCAGCTGCACCACGAACTCCTGTTCCACCAACACGAGGCTCTCAGCCAAGCCCAGCAGCAAAGCTTTGGCTCCAAGGCATGGAAAACTCAGGTGGGATAAATATAGCAGGTAGAAAATTGCAGCAGCACACTCAGCATCGTTCCCTGTGGGACACAAATCCCAGCTGGCAGCAGGGAGCAGGTTGTGGGGAGAAGGGATGGAGCAACACACAGAAATTCAGAGGGAATTAGGATTGCGTTCTTCTCTTCTGCTGGGAGAAAACCTTTAGTCCTAAAATGCTCCTCCAGAGCCTCACAAAATGTGTTTAAATACAGTGTGAGATACTCTGGGCTGCGGGCAAAGCAAAGACTGGGCCATTCCTGGGCCATTCCAGCAGGGATTCCCTGCAGGGGGGCAGAGCTGGAGGTGTTTTGAGGGAAGGAGCTCTGAGCTCCCCCAGCCCCACTCACAGCCCAAAAGGCAGCAGAAGGTGCAGGAGGAAGAAAACTCTTGGATAAAACCCATATTTCCATATTTCCACCCTCGGGATGGGTGGATCCTGACAGAGCAGACCCAGCAGCTCCTCGATGCCAGGGGTGTGTATCCACAGGGCAGAGCTGCTTCCCGGGATCTGGCCACTGCTCCCCCTGCAAGCAGCAGCCAATTACAGCACAACACCTCTAATTACTCCTAATTCATTTAGGCAGGAACTTCTCTACCTGATGGAGAGTAATTACAGCGTGGGTAATGTGTCTGAGCTGCTAAAGGAGCTGAGCCACTGATGAGCTGCTGGGAAAGCAGAACATCCAGGAAAAGTGAGGGTGTGATGCTCAGTTGTGAAGGGGCTCCTGGCTCCGAGGGAAAACCCAGAGCAGAGGCCCTGAGGACAACACGGGATTTTGGGGATGGCATTCCCAGGACACAGATTCCCATCCAAGCTGGAAAACACGAGTCTGGCATCCCCCTCCTCAGGGCCCTGCAAGCCCAGGGACACAGTTTGCCAACCAGGAGTTCCTCCAGTTTAACATCAATAGTTTCCCACATGCTCTCCCCTGCTTCCCTAAATCCTATTTTAAGTTCCAAATACATCTGGGGTTCCAGATACAGCACTGGGGCTGACACAGAGCTGGGTGTCCCATCTCCCATGTCCCGGCTCGGGTGGGAGCAGGATGGGATCACACTGGGCTTTGCAGGAGCAAAGAGCAGAGTGTTGATTAATAAAAACCACAGAATCATGGAATGGTTTGGAGTGGAAGGGGGAATTTAAAGCTCAGCTCGTTCCAACCCCCTGCCATGGGCAGGGACACCTCCCACTGTCCCAGGTGGCTCCAACCTGGCCTTGGACACTTCCAGGGATGGGGCAGCCACAGCTCCTCTGGGAAATCCATTCCAGGGCCTCCCCACCCTCATCTTGTGGAAAACTTCCACTTCCAGCCTTGGACAGAGCCCGTGGCAGCAGCAGCAGCAGCATCCAACACTTTGGCTTTCCCAGCTCCAGAGGTGCCCATGGCTTTCCCAGCTGAGACCCCACCTAAAGAAGCTCCACAGGGACTTGGCAGCACCTCAGTGACTCCAAATCCACCCCCACAAAGTGCTGCCAGCAAACCTGCTTTGGCTTCAGGTTCATCCCACTGCTCCCTCCCACGCAGGAATTCCCATTCCAGCAGCATTCCCTGCTCTCCAAGGGCTCGGGTTGCTGCTGCCAGACCCACCTGCCCCCACTCCCACGCTCGGGGGGGGATCCCACTGGGTGGGAGCTGGAGGCACAGCCTGCCTGGCATTCCCAGCAGGAGGAGGGTGAATTCCTGCTGTCGGGACATGCCAGAGCTCCCGTGGAGCAGCTGTCCCTGCCCCAGCTCCCTTTCCCTGCAAAGCCAAGCCTGGAATCACGCACACAACCAGGGCCAGGGGGGCTCGGATCCCTCCTTAGGGAATCAAGAGCTCTGCTGGCACAGCCCAGCCCTTCCCTGCCGAGCATTCCCGCCTTGGGATTGCTCCAGATCTTCTGGCCATGGTGGGATGCAGCTGCACCCCCCAGCACACAGAATCCTCTGCAAATCCTTCTTCTGCAAGACCTCCTGGGCCAGGCAAAAGGGGGATGCTGAGTGCCCCGACTGTGTTGCCTGGGGCTGCTCATCCCACTCCAAGGAGAAACCTCTGGAGGCACCACCAGGAGCAGCCAATTCTTGGCTGGAGAAGGGAGGAGAGGCTGCCACACGTGCAGACTGTCACTGAGCCCTGGCAGCTGGAGAGGAGCCAGGCTGACATATGGATCTCACATAAAAGGAAAGGTCACAGGAGTGGGGGGGGGACCAAAACCTTCCTGACAGAGCACATCTGACCTTGATATTCCCACTGTCGCAGCCAAGGATTAAAGTGGCCGATCGAGTTTCCCTGCCTGGAAGAGCTCCAGTGTCTGCAGCCCGTGCTGGGCAGGGGGTGGGATGTCTGGGCAGATGGCAGATTTCTTTTTTTCTCTGCTCCAGGATCCCAGCAGAGCCTTGCCCTGCTGCCCCCTCTGCCAGGGAAGCACTTGGGATTTGCAGCCCTACAGCAGTTTTGGGAGGCTGTGGCTTCACTGAGCAAATCCTTTGCAGGGTTAGGGAGAGCCTTTCCCTTTGGAAAACAGGCTGGGGCAGGGGATATGCTTTCCCTGTGAAAACCTGGGAATTTTAGCCAAGAAACTCTCTCCCAGCACAGGTTTTGCTGAGGGTTGACACCTCCCTGTCTCCTGAGGTTGGATGGACTGTGTGACCACAGCTCTGCCTGCAAAGGCAGCTCAGGAGCAGCTCCCACACAGCTTTGCCGTTGTGGCACCACCTGGAATGTCACAGTGCCCAAAAATTGTGCTGGGGATGTGCCTTTCCCTCCCCACAAGGCTCCCTCCTCCACACACAGCAGGAATGTTCCACTCTCTGTGCCCCTGGCAGGGCAGTTGCACAAGTGGAATGAAAAAAGTCATTTGAGATCTTTTGGAACTCTACAATCCAAGCTTGCTCTCCCCTCTCGCTGTTATTTTGGATCCAGACATTCTGGAAATCTTAATGGTCACACTCTGATTTTTACCTTCTTTGTTTAGGTGCCTGATCATTAATTAATGCCCATTAATTAAGAGCCGATTCCTGGAGGTGGGAATGGCTCCTGTACTTAAACCCAGGCAGCTGTTTAAGCTCCTTCTCACCCAATTCAACACAACCAACACAAACTCATCAACAAAATACATGAGCCCCCCTGGAATCTTCAGGGATGAACACACAGACACAGAGGGAGATCCGACTGCTCCTCCTTCCCCTTCAAATTCCCTTTTGGAGCCAAATTTGACATTTCAAACTGGGAGCAACTGGTAAGAGACAGGGCAAAGACTCTGGTGGGAGCAGGCACTGGGTTGTCAGAGGTCCTTCCCCACATCATCACCCTCCCTGACACCTCCTTCCCAACTCCTTGTTTTCCCAGGAAAACTATGAAATGAAGGGAAAGCAGCAGCTTTGACAAGTGGCTGCTGAGCTGCCAAAGTGAGGATGCTCCATTTCAAGCCAGAGGACTCAAAATACTTTTTCTTTTTTGCTGCACTGCACAAAAGGGAAGAGTTCTCCTCTTGTCTATTTAAAAATAGACCCACTCCCCATTAATGCTACAAGGCTCAAAGTGAGATTCTTCCAAGTATTTCCTTATAAGTCCCTTTTTTCCCAGAAGTTTATGGCTCAGCAGTGAACACACACACTCCCAACTGGATTTTTCTCCCTTTGCCCCAACTCTTCCATTAACCATTTTTGAGCTGTGGAGGAGACAAAAGGGGGGATCTGCTGCTTCCTTCACCTTCCAGGGCCCCCCGTGGCCCCTGAGAGCTGCAGTGCTGGGACACAGATACCCTCAAACCCCAATTACAATTATCAAACTCCTCATAAATTGCTTTTAAAAACATTCTCCAGGAGAGTGATAAGAAAAGGGGTTTTTTTTACAGCATTTTCCAGCATCACTCAGCTTTCCAGGGCACACTCCCTCCTTTCCACTTGGAAAGGAAAGGCAGAAGATATCAAAGTGACAGCCTTGGACACCAAGGCTCTTCTGACATCCAATAGTGCTGCCTTTGGGGTTTTTTCCAGCACAGAAATGCTGGATCAGGCATTTTCCAGATGCCAACACAAAGGTAGAAAGCTGACACAACTCTGTATTTATGGCTCTGTTCAACTGGATAGAAATTGCCCAAGGTGGGCACCCTGGACCCAGTGCTGGGAATGGGGATTAATTATCACCAAATCGTACCCAAAAGCAATCCTGGACTGTGGCAGCAGAGAAGCCAAAGCTCTGCAAAACAGCTCCAAACCTGCTGCTTCCCACTAAAGATGGATTGTCCTGGGAGGAGTTTGGCATCCAGACATGGACTTGGGGAGAATCCAAGCGGAATGTTGGATGCCCTGTGGGAAGAGGGGCTGGGGGGGGAAGGAGGGCTGGAAGTTCTGGCACAAACAGAGCCCTTGGCACCCCCACAAATGGGGGAAAATCCTGCTCAGCCAGCTGGGATTAGCTTTGGCACTTTGGGAGTGGAAATGCAGAGTTGGGCAGGTCCAAGATCCACAGGGAAATGCTGGAAGATGCAACATCCTGGCAAAATAACTTGGGACAACCTGCAGGCTGTGCCCCAGGGCAAGGATCTGGGGGACATAAGGGGGTCCTGATGTCCCCCCAGGGTCCCCAAAGCCTTCCCCAGCCCAGGGTGTGTGGTGACTGCTGCTCCCAACCTTTGCTCCCAACCAAAGCTGCTCCCAGGCCTTCCAAACTCTATCCCTCTCCATCCCCTTCCCTAGCTGGAAATCCCCAGGTGATTCCCAAGCCCCAGAAAAGCAGGATTTAGAGCAGCTGCTGATCGTGGGCTCTGAAGAGCAAACCCTGGAGCTACAACGTGTCCCAGTGTTTTCAACACTCCCTTCAATCCCACAATCCCAGTGACTCCAAGGGGGCCCTGCACTTCCAACTGACACAAAAGTAAACTGGAAAAGCACCAAAAGAGACATTCCTGACTGCTGCCCCATCCCTGGCAGTGTCCAAGGCCAGGTTGGAGCCCCCTGGGACAGTGGGAGGTGTCCCTGCCCAGGGCAGGGTGTTGGCACTGGATGGGCTTCAAGGGCCCTCCCAACCCCAACCATCCCAGGATTCTGGGATTCTCCATGGCAGAGTGACCTTTAAACTGCCAATTCCCATTTTCCTGCCTGTATTTTGAACTCTCAGGGATCTCAGCAGGTCAATAGCCCAAGGCTGCAGAGGAAGTTGCTTCCAGTCAAATATTCAATGCTTATTAGATAACTTTGCCTCCTGTGTGTGGGTGGGTTGCCAGGTTATGCCTGAAATCACATTTCCAGAGGGGAGAAAACTCTCCATCACACAGCCAGGAACTGGATTGATGGGCTGGGAAGGACATTCCCAATCTATGAACAGAGAGAGGAATATTTCTTTTGATACATCTCTTCTAGCTTTGTATCTTCTCTCCTGGGACACCAGCAGCTGATGTTCAGAGCTACAAACACTGATCCTTCTGCTCCCAGGAATGAAAGAGGGACAATCCTCATTTTCTGGAGGTCCCCCTTCATCCTGCTGCTGATTCTGGTCCATCCAGAGCTGGGCCATGGTTTTCATTCCAAATTCCCAATTTGAGTTTACAATGAAACCTCCATGAAGCTGAAGAAAGAGGAGCATCTCACCAGCTGGTCCAGCACTTTCCTCCTGCTCAAAATGATGTTTGACCCCACTTTAGTACATTTATTTAGGCCTTAAAGCACCAGATATTGTAAAAATGGTTTCCTTCAGTGGCAAACCCAGCTAAAACCAACCAAGGGAATATCTCATTATTTCCTGGGAGGTGGAGGGAGGTTGGCTGCAGGAGGGCACTTGTTAAAAAAAACAACCCCAAACCAACTCCAAACCCAATTTATCCAACTCATTTATCCAAGCTTTGCTGTTATTATTTTGCCTTGTTTCCCCAGCCATAGAAATATCATTAGTTTTTTAAATTTACAGTACCTCCACCCCATCCTAGGAACTTGGAATTCCTTAGAAATGACACACAGGAAAAGGGAAACAGAGGGAAAAAGGGGAATTTCTGCTTTCCAGAGAAATTCCAACACGGTTCACAGGAGGAATTTCAGACCTGTCAGGGAACCCAGGTCAATAAACACCAAATTCAGCAGCTCAGCTCTGCCTGGAAATACTTGCACCAAGTGTTTTCCCTCCCTCCTTTTTTCCTGCCAGGAATACAGGTGGCAGCTCTTTGCTGTGCCTGAGGGAGAGCTGCCAGCTCCATAAAACCTGTCATTACAGGGAATATTCAGCCTGAGGATCCTTGTTTTCATCTGGGCCCTTGGTTAGAGGCCACTTCCATCCAAAGCCAGCTCTGAGTGTGGGCTTCAAAGCTCTTGGAATCCTGGAATCCTGGAATGGTTTGGGTTGAAGGGATCTGGAAAGCTCATCCAGTCCAGGCAGGGACACCTCCCACTGTCCCTGGTTGCTCCAACCTGCCCTTGGACACTTCCATGGATGGGGCAGCAAAGGCAATATTCCTCTTTTCCCACCCCCCAAATCCTTCCTTTGTGATCCAACTACAGAAATCCAGGGAATTCTGGCTGCACCACATGGTTCTTCTGTCTCAAACAGCACAAATGCCAAGTGGTTGGATGCCACAACAGTGGGCATGGAGGGTTAACTCCAATTATCAGGTGGGAGCAGAGCCTTGTACAGCATGGAAAAAATCAGGGAAAACCTCTTCAAACTGAATATTTAATGGATTAACTCAGATCCCAGCAGCTCCTGCTTTTCAAGCAGACAGGAGTTTCTTCCTTTCAAATTTCCAATAAAGACACAGCTACTTAAAAGCAAATTTCCAGGTGGGGGTTTCAGATGACAAAAGTGCTGCTGGGTGTTCCTAAAGTCTCTTAATTCCAGCTGGAGGCTCTTCCCTGCTGCTGGGAGAGGGAGGCTGGAGCTGCAGAAGTCCTGGGATGCTGCCACTGTTTAGATTAGAGCCCTACTGGGAGGTTTCTCCTGGAAACACCCCATATATGGATTACACAAGGAGAACAAAAAGCAGGGAGGGGAGCAGGATTTGGGATTCATCAGCCAGAAACATCCCTCCCATTGCAGCTGGGTGGGCTCCCCGAGCTGGGAGCAGGGAAGAGCCTGCAAGGTCCTGCTTGCTGGATTGGGGTGTTGGGAACAAGTGCTGTGGAAGCAGCAGGAGAGGGATGAAGGCAATTCTCTGCTCCTCCTGGGGTGTCTGAGTCCTGACTGACCTGTGAGCAGGAGGGAGAGCTGGGAATTGCTGCTGGGAAAGGGAGCTGGGAGCATCTGATGCGGGACAGGCTGTCCCATCCCTGGAAGTGTCCAAGGGTTGGACAGGGCTTGGAACAACCTGGAATAGTGGAAGGTGTCCCTGCCCATGACAGGGGGTGGGACTGGATGAGCTTTAAGGTCCTTTCCAACCCAAACCATTCCAGGATTCTGTAAGTGCTACTGGGAAGAGCTCAAATGGGATGGAAAAACCCTTCCTCTCTTCCCACCTGGTCATTTGATGACTTCAGAGTTCAGCACAACAAAACATGCAGAGCTTGTGCCACAAAAGGTGGATGACATGACCTAAATCTCCTTTTTGTGCCACTCTGACTCTGCCTGATGAAGGAAAGACTGTTCCCTTTGTTAAAAACACCCAATTCCCAAACAAGGAGTTTGTTCTCCAAAGTCAAGACTTGGGATGTGCAATTCCCTGGACCCTTGTGCTCTCTGCATCCCTCTGGGTCAGACCTTCAAAAGGACATGTCAGCCTTTCCCTCTCCACTTTTTAAAGACCCTTTTTTGCCCTTTGCCATGTGTCACTCATCTGAAAGGAGCATCAGCTGGAGTGGATAAACTTCCCTGCTCCCACTGTCCACAAATCCAGGCAGCCCAGGGCCAAATCCTGCCCTGCAAATCCACACTCCATCCCTATGGAAAGCCCCTCTTTGTGGTGCCTCCAGCCCCTCAGCTCAACCAGAGCCCATTTGGCACAATTGTTTAATTCCCATCTCCCAGCTCACCCTCCAAGAGAGGCTGTTCCACATTCCTGCCAGAACCAGGCTCAGCACGGACCTGACTGAGCAGCTCAAATGCTTTGGAGCATTTGGGCTCCTGGTGGCTCCTCATCACATCCCAGGGAAGCAAAAATCCCAAACAAAGCCCAACGAAGCCCATTCCCAGCAAAACCACAGAGATTTCCACCAAAGGAGCCCCTTGTAATTCCCTTGGAGGCAGCAGAGAAAGGAGGATTCATCTGCTAATCCTTCATGACCAAATCAGCAAAACCCATCCCAGAGGTTCCCTGTCCTTCATGGAATGGTTTGGGTTGGAAAGGGGCTTCAAGATCATCCCACTCCAAGGGCATGGAGACTTTCCCCTGGCCCAGGGTGTTCCAAGCCCTGTCCAACCTGACCTGGATGGTGCCCAGGGGGGGAGCTCGTGCTGATCTTCCTTTGGTTCCCTTGGAAAAGGAGGCTCTGCCCTGCAGCCTCCCCAAAGCACAGGGATTTCAACCCCAACAGTTCCCTCCAGCCAAGTCCCATGATCTGCATCAGCATCCACAGCTGATGAGAACTTGTCTGAGAACAAGCTGCTGAAACACCAAAGTTTTCCAATTTTTCCCTTCATCCCTGCTCTCCATCTGAACTATAAATAGCTCTGGCATTTATACTGGTACAGCTTGCCTGGTTGAAATTTGATTTAAAAGTCAAATTGGCCGGATTCCTTGTTAAATTATCATTGTTATTCATCCTTACAGATGTCCTGCCCTCCAAACACTGGCCAACCTGGAAGTGAAGAGCGGAGACGCCGAGTGAGGTCGTTAGAAAAGATTTCCTGACAAACCTCAGGCCCCTGGAAGCTTTGGTGCATTTTTCACCTCCCATCAGATAAGCCCAGACATCCCCACACTCTTCCCAAAGTCCTGCTGGAGCCTGTCTTGCTTTTCCCTGCACAGGCAGAGGGAAAGGATGAGGTTTTGTGTGGCTTTACTGGAGGTTTATCCCATTTTGGAGGAATTTTGCTGAAAGGGGAGGAAAATTCAACTTTCTTGGAGTTGTTTTTACTTCCAAAGCTTTGTCCCTCCTGCTGCCACAACCAACAGCCAGCTTGAGCTTTAAAGTTGGACATTGGGAAGGAATTCCTGGCTGGGAGGGTGGGGAGACCCTGGAATGGGTTTCCTAAAAAAGCTGTGGCTGCCCCATCCCTGGAAGTGTCCAAGGCCAGGTTGGAGCAGCCTGGGACAGTGGGAGGTGTCCCTGCCCATGGCAGGGGGGTGGAATGAGAAGTAAAGTCCCTTCCAACCCAAAGCATTCCAGGATTTGGGCACTGAGCAGGAGCTTTCCCAGCACAGGGCTCACTGTTAAACTCCTTTATCCCCCACAGCCAAACCCAGGCCCTGCTGCTGGGATTCCCAAGTTAGTTAATGGCAGGAATCAACCAGGAAGCTCCTGCTGGGTCTGAGGGTGATGAGACTCAACCCTACAGTGGTTTTTGGAGTGTTTAGGGACACTGTGCCAGCCCCCAGCACTGGGATTGGGTGCAGCCACATGCCCAGATCCTGCTTCAACATCCCCTCCTTCCCAAAATATCCCACCAGGAACAAGAGCACCCATTCATGTGTTTGTCTCAGCTAAAAATATAACCCCCTGGAATTCTGGCAGACTTTATTAGCAGCAGAGTTTATTATTTCTCCTGCTGCTGTGACATCCAGAAGCTTTCCAGACTCCATCCATAGGCTGGGCAACCTTCACTTCCCCAGGGAATGCCGTGGGCTGGTGATTAATGCACAGCCCTGCTCCCTGCACTTTTCCACCTGGGATAAATCACCAATCCCCCCAAAAATGCCAGGGAAGGAAGAGTGGGACTCCCCTCCCCCAGGAATCCATTAAAAATTCTGAGCTCTGGTGGCAGGGGGGGATTAAAGAAATCCCCCCCAGGCTCTTCCCTGCTCCAAACCTGACCTTAGCCATGGAATAACTGCAGCTGGAGCACGTTGGGAGCCACACAGTGGGAATGCATTTATTTTAAAGGACTTTTCCAGGCTTGAAATTGCAGCCTCTGCTCCTCACCCACGTCAAAGGCACCTCTCAGCTGCTGGAAGCACAAACACGAGGCCTTTCTCTGCCTCTGTGTCAGCAGTTTCTGCCCCTCTCCCTCCACAGGAGCACGAGACAGGTTCCCATCTGCATTCCAACATCAGCAGCTCCCTGTCTCTGAGCAGTGAGGGAAGATTTACACACATCAAGTGCCTGATTCCAGCAGCCTCCAGAATTAAAAACCCCAGAAATCTCATACCTGCAACCCCAGGCTGTGATTAGGTTTGGTTTTGATTTTTTTTTTAATACCACAGTGCAGGAAAACACACAATTAATTTTAAAGATGAGCTCCAAGAGAGCTTGTGGATGTTACAGAATCAGGGAATGGTTTGGGTGGGAAGAGACCTGAAAGTTCATCTCATTCCACCCCTCCTGCCCTCAATTATGGAGAGAAATCCCAATTTTTAGAGCTTTTTTAGAGCAGGAGATTCCCATGCAGCAGCAGGTTCCTGATAACCTCACACAAGAGGAAGGCAGAGGACAGGAACACTCTGCCCTCCTCCAGCAGGACCATTCCTTGTTCTTAACTGTTCTCACCTCAAAAATCCTCACATTCATTTGAATGTAGGAAAAAAATTGGAATTTTATGCTCAAATCTTGAATTATTACTTAAAAATGGGCTTTCCCCAGCCTTAAACTGCTGTGAGGAAGAGCCTTCCCAGCCAGCACAGCAACAAAGCAACATTAGAAACCAAATTACTGCATTGTTTTCCTGCAGAGGGGTTTTCCCACATCTAAGAAAAACTGGATGGATTTTCAGAAGGGACCAGGGGGAGCACTTTGCTCATCCAAGGAGCACAACTCACCCCTTACTTTTAATTAAAAAAGGGAAGCTGAGGTTTAGCTGCCTCCTTTAGCACCAGATCCAACCTGGATTTGCAGCTAAAGAAGGTAAAAAACAAATAAATACATTTAAAAAGTTGTTTCAGCCCCGGAGAGGCTGGAACAGGGTTTGACAGAGAATGCAAACCACAAAACCCCAACCTTTGATGCTTCACCCAGAGGCACCACAAAGCTCTGCCATGCTCTGGGTGGATTCTATGCAGACAGTCAGGTGTGGGCAGCTCGGTGTGTTTGTCATGGAATTACTGAGGTTGGAAAAGCCCTTGGAGATCAGGGAGTCCAAACATGTCCCCAGCACTGCATCACATCCCCAAGGGCCATTTCCACATGGTTTTAAATCCCTCCAGGGGTGGGGACTCCACCTCAGCCCTGGGCAGCTGTGCCAGGGCTGGACAACCCCTTCCATGAGGAAATGTTCCTGAATATCCAACTTAAACCTCCCCTGGTGCAACTTAAAGCCAAGTTTCCTCTTGTCCCATCCAGGCCTTGAATCCCATCTCATCCCAAACACTTTCCTGGCTCAAAATCCAGGAATCAGCTCTTCCCTCATCTCCTCTGAGCAATTCCCCTCCAGGAATCCCCTTCTGTTGTCCCTGTATTTCTCCCAAAGCTTCAGCATCAATCCCCCAGGACATCCTCCCTCAGCCACTCTCCCAAAGCTCCAGAGATCCCTTTTTATTTTTCCATTAAAAGCCAGGAGTGGCAAATTCCATTTAACAGGAATGTTCTGGATGTGCTCCTGCCCACCAGGATCAGCTGGGAAGGGCAGGGATGACCCAGGGAATCCGAGACAGGATTTGCTCTGGAGTTTCTCACGCCCACACAGACTTTTAATTATCCTCCCAGAGCTCAGAGAGAGTCATTTGTGTGGCCACATGTGCCAAACCAAGCCACTGCTTTCCTATTTTATTTATTTATTCCAACATCAGGCTTTCCTGCTGCTTCCACAGGAGGATGGATCTTCCAACCTTAAAAATCCCTGAACCAAAGAACACTAAAATCCCCAAATTCCTCAATTAAAATAAGATTAAAAAAACAGAGCAACTGATTCTATCAGGAAATACAACCACCAAAAAAAGCCTTCTGATGGTTAAAAATCAACATTTGGGGGGGGTTTAGGATGAGGAGCATTGGCTTTGGCACATGGAACAGGATCAAATGATCCCAACCACTGCTGGAACTGATGGGAATCAATGGTGCTGCAACACACTGAACATCACGCTCCCATGACCAGGAATATTGTCCCTGCTCATGGAATTCCTCTAAATCCTTCTGGATTTGGCCTTCATTTAGTGGGGGAAAATAGCCTTTTCCATGAGGAATCCTGTCCTGTGTGAGCCTGGCTGCTCCATTCACTCCCAAAGTAGCAGGAGAGGGAAATGTGAGCCCAAAAGTGGATGGAAAAAGTTCTCTGGGATGTGCTGCTGGGAAGGGACTGAGGCAGGAAGGTCCAGCAAGTCCCTGTTTTTTTAAGGATGTGTAGTTTTGATCCTTAAGGGAGGATGTCAGGAGAAGGAGGGGGCAGGGAGCAACTTCCAGGTTAAAAATTAAAATCCAAATGAAGTCCTGAGGAAGAGACAAAACGAATCAAAATATTCAGCAAACGTTCATTTTGTATTTCCAGCCTGGATTTGGATGATTTCTTATTTTTAATCCCAAATCTGGGCAACTCTGGGAAAAAACAGCTTTAAAACTCCTCCCACTGAATCAGTGGCCCCAGGAAAAAAAAAAGAGGGATTAAAGCCTGAGGTCCAGGGATATGGATTATTCCATACTTTTGCAAATGGAAAATAAATCATCCTAGTACCTTGGAGCAAGATCAATGCAATGAGGCTCCCAAATATCCTGAGGGGCTGGGATTGATGGCTGAGGGAGGGGAGGAGGGTGCAGAGATGTGGGAATGTGTTCCATGCCTGGATCTCTCCTGGAAACCCTGGAGCATCCTTGGGATGGGAATGGATCAGCTTTCCCCAGAAAGCTTTAGAACCAGATTAAAGCAAAAAAAAACCCTTAAGGAAAATTGGTTTCTTTTCCTAATTAAAAACAAAAATCAAACAATGGATAATGAGCAAGTGGAAGAGCAAAGCTGCAATTTTGGTGTCTCCAAAGGGAAAGCCCAACAAGTGGCAGCTCCACATATTTATCTTCCCTTTTCCTTTGATCTTGCTATTTGGGAGGAGAATTCCTACAAAACTGGAACAACTGACAGCAGGGAAAACCAGGAGCTGCGTTTTAATGTCTCTCCTTTCCCTGAACTCCTTCCCTGCCCCCCAAAGATCCTGATAAACAGAGGAACCCCAAGCGGGGACCAAAAGGTCTGGTTGGTTCTGGCAGCTGAACACAGGGAGATGTTTTCCAAAGTAAATGTTGGGATAAATAACAAATCCCAGCTGGAGGGAGCAGATTTGTCCCCTCAGCACCAAGGAGCTCCATGGAAGGCTGGAGCACTCAGGAATTAGCATTTGGAACCCAAACACTGCAAACCCCAACTGGTTAATCCCTCCATAATCCACCTAAATCCCGTGGGAATTTTTGCCTCTTTCTGGCTGGGCCATACAAGAGGTTCCTGCTGCTCCTGGCTCAGGAAATCCCATTAATTGCAGCAAGGTCTTAGATTGGGAAGGAATTCCTGGCTGGGAGGGTGGGCAGACCCTGGCACAGGGTGCCCAGAGGAGATGTGGCTGCCCCATCCCTGGAAGTGTCCAAGGCCAGGTTGGAAGAATTTGGGATACTGGGATGTGTCCCTGCCCAGGGCAGGGGGTGGGAGTGGGTGAGTTTTAAGGTCCTTCCCAACTCAAGCAACTCTGAGATTCCAGGATTCAAAGCTGCTCATCCCCCACCTCTGGAAGCGCTTGGGATCTCCAGCTCGGGGCCAGACATCCCAGAAGGCCAAACTCTGCCTCAAAACTTGAGTCAGACCAGACAAAACTCCCTAAAAAAGTGCTCCCAAATCCATTATAAATTCATGGCCTCAAAGGCATCCCATGGCCAACATTCCCATGGCCAACATTCCCATGGGAGGAACAACCCAAGCAAGAACAAACCTGGGACCTCTGGAAATGTTCCCAAACAAAGCTGAGAGCCACTGGATCCAAGAGGACAAGGAATCCTGGAAGGAATAACCCTGCCAGGGCAAGGGATGCAATTCCCAAGGGATGGGTGGCACAGAACCCAAGCAGCAATCCAAGGTCTGCTGGATCCAAAGCCAGAACTCCCCACACACTGGATGTGCCACTCCCAACCAAATAATTCCCAACTGATAAGAGGAACCATCAGGAATTTGGGCTAAACTCTGGAACATCCCTGAACACACTAGCAACTTCCTCTCCCTTCCCAACCCCACCACGTTTGGGAACAACTTGTCAGAAACAAGGGAGAAGGTTTTTCTTGTCCTATTCAGGACAAGAAATCTGGGGAACACACAGAACCAGGGAGCAACCACTGCACTGGGAAAACATCCTGGGTCTTCTGGGAAGCAGGACAGGACCAGCAAGGCTTGGACACATGGAAGGGCAACAGCTGGTCTGGGGACAAAGGGCCCCAGGAGGTCAGAGAGCATTCAGAAGAATTCAGCTAAAAAATGACAGCAATTAAAAAAATGGAGAGTCACCAGTTGGATGCTGCTCTCCCAGGGCTGGAATCACCTTGGCACAATTCCCAACAAATCCCACCAGCCCCTTGACTGGGGCAGAGGAAGCTGCTCCTTCATAACTTGGATTATTTATCTGCTGTTCCTCTCGGGGCTGGAAAACCAACGTCTTCCTGAAATCCTTGGGAGAACCTCGGGAGCACATGGGAACTTCAGGAGTGAGGAGCCACCTCCAGCACTGGGATTTCAGAGGATTCCAGGCAATTATCATAATATTAGGGGAATAAGCTTATTTTGGAGGCTTTTCTTTTCAGCCTAAGTCAGGTGTGTGCCTGGAAATCGGCTTTTTCCCTCTTTCCAAAAGCTCCACATAATCTTATTCCCTCCAAATATGTGCAGGGCAGGCTCAGCCAGGGATGAAAAGGAACATTTTAAGATGTAAATGGCTTGAGGTTGAGAGGTTTTTTTAAGGTTCTCTTTAGGGAGAGGTTGAATCTGGGTGTTTTTTAAGTTCCCATTTTAAAGCCAGTTTCCTAATTTTGGTGCTGAAATATATGAATATATTTTTATATATTTTAAATATATGAATATGTATATTTTAAATATATGAATCTATTTAAAACACTCTTCAAACGGGAAAGCTTCAAATTGTGCAAAATATTTCTAATTTTGACATTTTTCTTATCACTTCCTATGGATTTTGAGCAATAAAAGATGGTTTTCCCATACCTGGGCTGCTCCAACAGCCAAAAAATCAGCCACACCCATTAGTTTCATTAAGCTGGAAGGCTACATATAAATGAGTAGTTCATGAAAATATTTCTATTAACATTTATTCCTTGAACAAGGAACTCTGGCTCTGGAAGACACAAGGATGAGCTGCCAAAACAACCACCAGGAATTTGTCAAAGGATTTTTTCTTGTTAGTTTTGTTTGCTCAGAGGAAGCACGTCACCAAAATCAATTAATGGAGTTCATTAAGAGGTTTGCCCCCATCAAAGAACCAGAAAACTTCCCACCCTTTATCCCACCTGGAAATTGGGAATGAAAGAGTGAAACGCCCTCAGCATTCCAAGGTTCTCTCAAATATCTGTAAAATCCCCTTTTAATGATATTTTCTGCACTCTGGACACAGGCTTTGAGTTCCAACTCGGATGTTTGGACAGAGGTTGAAGTGGAAAACTTGTAAAACCTGGGTGATGCCAGTTGGGATCATCCCAAGCCATGCCCACACGTTGAGTTGGGCTTTGCTGGAGGAGCTTCTTCCAGGATAAGGAATTCCCAGGGAGGATTTCATCCCTCCTAAAGCCCAGCTGTGATTTTTTCCCACAAAAGCCTGGGATAGGAGCCTGCACATCCATTGTCTGTCCTTCTCACCTTGGCCAGCACCATCCCTTGGGATGGTGGAGGGATTTGGGATTAAGGATTTGCTCTCTATTTTGGCCTCACAATAAAAGAAATGAGAATTTCCACTGAATTTCTGAGTCAGTGATGTTGAGTTAAACACAACCACACCGTGGAATTACTGAGGATGACACAGCAATTCCTCAAGGAAGGAAAGAGGGATGAAAAATCCTTCCACCAAGTTCCTACAAGGCCTGAGCAGTGTAAACCAGGCAACTCATCTTTGGCCTTCCCAAAGACCCCACGACAAAGGAAACCTGCTCAGAACCAATTCCTGATTCCCAATGTTATGCAAAAGCAATCAAATTCCAACATCTGGGCTGGTTTGGGTGACATTGTGGGACGTGGGAACAGCACCAAAACTAATCAGCAGAACCATCTCCCTGTGAATCCCTGCAGCAAAAATTCCAATTCTTGGATGCATTTTGTAGCTTTTCCCGGTTTTCCCAGCAATCCATGAGGGATAAGGAACAAATAATCTCTTTCTAATCCAAAGGCTTATTTGGGAGGGAGACAGAACCACCCCACCCCACCCCCCCCAGTGGAGCTCAACCTGAACCTCCATCACACTCTGGCATTTTATGTGTAAATAAAACACTTGGAACATTTCCTTCCAAAATTGTGGATTCATGCAATTCCCACTTAAAAGAAAGAAAGAAATTAGCATTGACACTGCACCCTGTGAATGCTAATGGAGCATCCCCAGCAAGGCAGGAGTTTTTTTCCTGATGCTGCTCCTTTCACAGCTCAGCAGGGAAACGGTGACAGGAGCTCCCTGGGGAAAAGTGGGATCTGAACCTGAGGGGGGGGGTTAAGTCACAGTTATTCCCTGAATTACTGCCATCCTAAACCCAACTTTATGGGAGGGATAAAAGTCCTGGCACTGAACTAGAGCACAACACACTCCAGAGTCTCCTAATTGCCCAGGTAAATCCCCAAAACTGTGGATTAAATCAGGTTTTTTTCCCTAAATAAAAGGGATTTGCCTGGATCCCACATCCCTCACCCTGAAGCCTCTGAACTTGTGGATGAGGGAGATCATTCTTCCCTCTGAAACCAATCCATCAGCGTGTCCCCTCTGTGAAACACCTGGAGTTTCATCCCAGCCAAGGCTCATCCCAGGTGGAATGATGGATAACCCTGTGCTGTGAGGACATGGATGACACTGAGCCAAAGGTTGATCCTGGAAAGGTCAAACGCAGCTTTTTCCAGGGCTTGGTCTGGTCCAGGATGGCTGAAGACTCCAGGTGTGCCAGGGCTCCTTTTCCCAGTGTCCAGCCCACTCCTACAGCACATGGATGGATGTGGATCCCACTCCTCCATGGGATTGGGGCAAGGGCTCCTGTCAGGACACAAAGCTCCGTGTGTTTGACTTCCCTGGGGTTTGTTTCCTTCTTAAGCAACTCAAATCAAGCCTGAGACTCAGGAGGGGAGAAAGGACAGGAGGGAGAAAAGTGGTTTGCCAGGAAAGCAGCTGGAATGACACAGCCTTTGTCCCCCCCTTCCCTTTGCTCCCGGAGTTTTCATGGATGTCACAGCGTGTCCCACGTCCCCAAACTCAGGCAGACAGTTCAAGGACCTGCAGAGCTGAGATCTGCAGGAATGAGGTGCTGAGGGAAAAGGGGAGATGTCCCTGGTTTGCTCCTGCTCTGATTTTCCAGCATTCCCTGTCATTCCTGCTGCTCTGCTCCGTGACTTTCCGGAGAGGAAGGACACGGATGCACAGGGACTCTGCAAGGAGAGCTCCATCAGCTTCCCAAAAAATCCCCCCCCCCTGTCTTTCAATCAAGGCAGCCTGAATCTCTAAATAATACAAATCTCTTTTCAGGATGATGTGATCAAAAGTGACATAAGAGAAATAAAGGGGGGGGGGGGAGGAAAAAAAATGAAGATTAGAAAGAGAGAGAGAAAAAAGAGAAAGGAATGGGTTGTCCTGGCAACTGGCCTACCTTCCCAGCACTCCAGGATTATTGCAGGAAATAAATGTTTTCTAATTAAATTCATAAAAGGTGGCATTTATCAGAGGGTGACCACTTAAGGTTTTGTTGGAGAAATGGTTATTTTCTTACAACAGAAAGATTTAATAATGGCCTGGCTTTGATGTAAATGCAATACTTACATCCTCTTTTAATTGAGCAGAGGATTTTTTTTTCCTCCTTTAAACAATAAAAGCAGAAACGGTGAATAAAGCTTAAATCAGCCCCTCAGATTAGGAAGAACTGGCTGTGAACAGCCTCTCACATGCCATGATATAATTCCACTGCAATTATCCCGGATTTATAACGCTCCAGGAGAGATGGAATCACACCCACTGCTGAAATCTGAACCATCAGCATTTCCCCCAGGCTTGACAGGACTTCAAGGAGCCAACTGGGAAACTGCAGTGCTGCCCCCTCAGCCTCTGCTCCAAGGTCAAGGATGGCAGAACTGCAGTGACAGCCCTGGAAAAAAGGCTGCCAGACTCCATAAATCTTCCTCAGAGCCAACATTCCTCCTCCAGGCCCCGCCTGGAAACCAGCACGGGACTGGTGGGAGCTGGGAGTGGGATCTGGCTGCTGGGGCTGGTTTTCCACAAACCTTTTGGAGTGCCAAGAAAAAGGCAGAGCAAGGAGCAGCAGATGGGGTTCTCAGACTATGCACAAGCGCTCCTGCAGCTGGATTGGTGTGTCCTGATCCCCACGGGATCGTCCTGGAGCTGGAGTGGTGCTCTGGAAAGGCAGCTGCTGGGGAGGGCAGGAGAGGCTTCAGCACATCTCTTCAGGCTTTGAACTGCAGGACCTCTGGAGATAAACAGGCTAAATTAAGCAGCCAAACATTCCAGGCTCCCTAGCAAAGCCATCCATTTCGGAGAAGCCCTTGGAAAGCAAGGAGTCCACCAGAGATGGTCAGAGGACTGCAAAACATTTCCCAGTGACTCCAAGTGACCTCGAGGGATTTAGACACAAAATGAGTGCTTTACTCCAAAACTCAACGTTTTGGAGCAAAGGAGGCAGCTCTGGTGAGTGCTGCTCATCCCAGGGAATCTGTTTGGATGAGTGCACAGACTGGACTGGGAGCAGGGAAGAGCAGAGGCTGGAAAGGCAGGCACGGGATGAAATATTTATCATTTGAAACCAATGAAAAAACAACCACAAGAAAGGAAGTGGATTTTTTAAGAGGCTCCTTTGTAATGTGTAGTCCTGAGGAAAAACACTGGGAACAACAAAGACTTGGCTGGGAAGAGTAATAGGGAATGGGAGTGGGATGGAAGGAGGTGGAGACCTCACCAAGAGGAACCTGCCACAAGCTGTTCCTTACCAGGGAAAGCTCTTCTGGAAAACCAGGTGGAAAACCAGGGGGGTTTTTTTATGCAGAGGTGTAACAAAGAGCCACTGTGGCCTTTTTCTCCTTCTCCTTAAAATTCATGCCCTAAATTGTAGAGACTTCAGTTCTTAGGGACAACAGCTTCCTTCCACATCTTCCCTTTCCAGAGACA
The DNA here is from genome assembly GCA_013399895.1 of Serilophus lunatus. Taxonomy (NCBI): domain Eukaryota; kingdom Metazoa; phylum Chordata; class Aves; order Passeriformes; family Eurylaimidae; genus Serilophus; species Serilophus lunatus. Next base: position 75,733 of record VXBA01005714.1, on the reverse strand, counting down.
GGATTTCCAGGGCTCTGAGCACCACCAGGTTTGTGGGACAAGGTTGACAACCACCCATCCTCTACTCCCACATCATTCCACGTAATTGTGGCACAACAACTCTTATCCAACCGTTGGGAGCCTGGACAGACCCAACTATTGGCTCTGCCTCATCCATCCCACCTGTCAATCAATTCTGTGCTTGCATTTCCTTAATTTTCCCATTCCAGGATGGTAATTTCACGATGCCAAGATCCAACCTCCTCTTTCAGACAAACAACATCAACGTCCTGTTTTACAACTCCTTCCATTCCTTTATGATCTCTCTGAGGTTCAATCGGCTCCAGTTTGAGATGGCTCCAGGATCTCCTCTCAACTTCAGAGCTCCCATCAATCCCTGGATGAATTATTCATGGATTTACAAGCTCTCCCATACCTGGGAAACACACACACACACACAAAGTTTTAGAAGATTGTTAATGCTCAACAACTTCCACCTCAGTGATTGCAATCCTGGGGGAAATCCCTCTTCTTAAGGAGCTGAAGTCTCATTGTGGAATAAGGATTTGGGATTTCTCAGCCCTACCTGTTTTTACTCTCACTTTTTCCACCTCAGTTGCCAAGGTTTGATTTATTGACACCTCCAAAGTGCTCCCCCCAAAAATGAGAATATATTCCTGAAAGATGCTATGAGAGGAAAAAATATCCTTGTGCCCAAAGCCCACGATGAGAAGTGACTTGGCTTTAACAGATTAGTCAATCCTGGTGAGAAAATCGGATGGATTTTGGTGGCTGCTCTGCCTGGAATAGCAAAAGCACTTCAGTGCTTCCACAGATTCTGCTCCTTCATTGACAATTTACTGCCAGGGCTGGGGGGCACTGGCATGAGCAGATGACCTTCCAAACCCTGGAGATGTCCATCTCTCCATCCTCTGTTCCACTCCTTCCAAGCCTTGCCCATCTGCTGATCCAGGGATTTCTTTGTCCTTTCTTATTCATGCCGTGAATTAAAGAGGAACCACTTCTTTTATTTGAACTGGATGTTGTTGGAGCTCCTCAGTTGCTCCATTTTTGTGGAATGCAGCTCTCCACGGGATCTGTCACCTGGACACTCATCAGTTGTGGATTCCCCATTCCTGGAAGAGTCCAAAGCCAGGTTGGAGCAACCTGGTCTAGCGAAGATGTCCCTGCTCATGGAACTGGGTCACCTGAAGATCCCTTCCAACCCAAACCCTCCTGGGAATTTATGACTTTACCCCTGTTGTCTCTTCCAGGAAATCCAGCTCCTTTCTCCAGCACTTCCCAACACCACAACCAGCCCTTCAGCTAAAACACAGCACCAGGCCCAGGTCATTCCCAGAGCTGGAAATTCCATTTAGGAAAGAGTTTTGGGGGTGTCCAGGATGATGGATACACATGGAACTCAAAATCCCCCTCTGCAAGGAATGCTTTGAAAATCCCAAGAATCTCAATACTGAACTCTGCTTCCAGGCAGGAATTTCAGCTCCAGCATTGCAAGGGGAAAGGGGAAAAAGGAAACAAATCAACTGAAAAACTTGTTTTAGCAGCAAAACCCCCCCAACAAACCTAAAGCCCAACAGCAGGTAATTCCTGCTGGAACACATTCCCATTCTCCCACTATCCCAGTGCCAGCTGTTGATCCAGCTGCTTCCTGATCCCAGGGATCTGTGAACCAATGACCTGGTGCTCAATTATCCCACCTGAACTGAGGAGAAATTCCCGTATTTCCCAGGCTTTCCTCCCCCAGTGCCCAGCTGGGAATGGCTCAGTGGAGGGGAGGCACCAAACACCCACATTGGAGGCAAAAGCTGCAGGTTTTGAGGGAAAAACTACCAGAAAAGAAGGGAGAAGGTTGGGAATTTTTGGTAAAACCGTTTGAATAAAATCCCTGGGAAGTGCAGGTGCAGGAGAAGGGAGCCCAGGGTTGCTGCCCATTCCATAAAAATCCCCTGGATGACTTGAAAAGGAGCTTTCTGTGCCCATCCAAGGCAGTGGCCCCGGAGCCAGGCAGGGTATCAGTGACATCCGTTGCCATGGGAATGTTATTTCCAGGATCCAGGGCTCAAGGTGGAGAGGAAACCCCAGAGATTCATTAGCAACAGGTTCCCATGGTAACAGCTCCAAACTCATTAATAATTTCTTCCTTCCCTTCTCCCCACCCCAAATTAAAAAGAAACAAACAACTTTTTTTTTTTTTTTCGGAGCGTGGGGGGTGAAAATCCTCTGGGAAAGCTCATCCCAGGGAGAGGAGGATGCACATGGATGCAAGGAAAGCACAGGAATTGCCTTCCCACCTCTCCAAACTGCCTTTTTCGCCCAGGGTGGAAAATAAAAGGAAGATTTCTCAGGATGGGCACACCCCACTTGCATCACACCAAGGGAAAACTCAGGAGATTTTTCCATGAAAAGTGGGAAAGAGCTGAAAGTTGAGCAGCTCCCTCCTTCCCTTCCATGCCAGGGGCTCTGCTCTGTTCCCTCTCTCCATGTCCTGCCATCCAGAGCCACTTTTTGGGCTGAATTTGGCCATCCCAGATTCCAAAGCACAATTCCCTCCCTGTCCTAAAAACACAGCAGGGCTGGAAAAGGTGTTCCTACGTGGGAGAGAGGTGGGAAATATGGGAAAAGTGGGAGTAGGGAGAGGCAGCTCCCAGCTCCAGCACTGCTCCCTCCCCAAGGCTTCCCAGGAAACACCAAGTGCTCCCTCATTCCTGAAGAATTCCCTGGGAAAGGCCAGCTTTGGGTTTTTCTGGCACTTCCAGGGAATCTCTCCCAGGTCAGGTGTCAGGGAGACAAGTTAAGTTTGGCTTGGGAGAGGATGGGGAAAAAACTTGGCTAAAACTGCAGAAAAACTCCAGGTTTTTGGCTGTAACAGCAAATTTCCTGGGAATGAGGGAACAGTGGAGGGGGAAGCTGCTGGGAGCTGCAGATGGGAAATGATCTGGGCTGGAAGACACACCATGGGGTCAGGCAGCACAGAGGAATTCCTGGGTATTTTAAGAAAAATTCCCATTTTTTCCAGCCTACTTGAGGGTTTTTTCCCATTTACACCCTTTCTTTTGTGGAGCAACTGGACTTTAAGGGATCAACACCTGACCCTCACAAATAAATAACTATATAAAAGTATAAATATTCCTTGGAGAAGACATTCCTTTCCATGGAAATCCTCAAATCCCAGGGAGGTTTCAACCAGCACAAGGGGGACTGGAAATAATTTATTTTACTGATATTCTAATAGTTTTTCCCCCTCAAAAGAAAAGCTTTTCAGTTCTAAAAACTTCCCCAAATCCACAGCTGGAATCAGAGTTAATGCCAAAGCTGTTCCTATGATTTTTCCTATGGATTTCCATGACAGGATAATAGGTGGTGTTTGGAATATTAAGTGTTCCTGGGGCACTTCTACAACAATAGTGACTCCTCTCAAAGCCAAATAATATTGAATTAAATGTAATAATGGTCTAATAACTAAACAAGCCTGAGGGGAGAACACATGCCTTCTGTTTTTCCATGTTTTCCTGCTTTCCATAAATGAGAAAGAAGCTCTCCTGAAAAACTCAGAGGAATATCAAACAGATCAATGCATCTCCATGGGTTTTATCCTCTGCAGTTGCAATAAAAATCAGGCAAAGTGAACCAAACACTGTTGAAATGCAAATATCAGGTTCAGACCTCCAGCCTAACGTGGATGCCAAAGAGTCAAACTGATTTTCTGGCTGGAAGTGTCAGACAGTGCAGATTAATTAATATTTAGGACATTTACTTATAATAAACATCATATAATAAAACACATATATGAGTTCTGTGCTTTATAGAAAGAGCAAAATGTGAGGCTGCAGATAAAAATCTGATCAAACTAATAATCAGATTGAAAGTAATTTCTACTTGTTCATGCCAGGGCAATGCTTCCAAATGTTTCCCACTCTGGATGAGTGGATCCCTTTTGGGAATTCCCTGACCTTTTTCCTTTGATCCCACCCCCTGCCCTGGGCAGGGACACCTCCCACTGTCCCAGGGGGCTCCAACCTGGCCTTGGGCACTGCCAGGGATGGGGCAGCCACAGCTTCTCTGGGAATTCCATCCCAGCCCCTCCCCAGGAATTCCTTTCCAAGATCCCATTTAAATTTCCCTTCTTCCAGAGCCAAAATTCACTTCAAAAAGAGCAGCTTCCATAGGAGAGGAAAATGAAGGTATTTTAAGTCTCTGTACAGAGTGTGATTCCTCCCCTCAAGGACAGTGTTTCATCTGCTGCATAATGAGAGGGAGAAATCCTCTCAGACTCAAGCAAGAGTTAAAAGCTCTGCAAAAACTGCTCCAGGTTCCCCCCCAAAAATCACTCTGGATCTCTGCAGCTTCAGGACGTGGTTCAATCTTTCACCATAAAAAAAAAAAAAGCCCTGCAGGGCCTCTTCCAATGTACAAAATCCAGGGAAAAAGCCAAAGCTCTCCAATATTTGAGTGACCTGAGCAGGGATGATTTTCCACACCACCAAAACAAGAGGAAATAAATGTGTGGAGATGAGAGAACACAATTCCTCCTCCATGAGCAGAGGCTGCTCCAGGGAAAGACAGTCCACCAAACTGGATTATTGCTTTTAAGTGGAGAATTCCAAATATTCCTGTTCCTCTTTAAGTAAAGCCATGAAATCTCAGCTCAGGCATGAGGAAGAAAACCCAGGGATTGTTCAGGAGTGGGTTATGGATCTCTTGGAAAACTCTTGCTACAAGAACAGCACTAAACAATATCAGCACAAACCTTCCCAGTTGGAGCCCCCAGGTCTCCCTGTTTCCCATCCCAGCAGAGGTGTAAATCCCACAGGAAAAGCTGCTCCTCCCTTCCTGGAAAACACTGTGGCTCCACCACTGTCCTGGGAAGCCTCTTCCAGTGCTTGACAACCCAAGGAATTTTCCATAATGTCCAACCCAAACCTCCCCTGGTGCAACTTGAGGCCATAAATTGAATATTTTACTCAAGATGCGACTCTGAACCCAAACTCAGGATCTTTTATCCCTAAGGATTTTCCACTTGGGCTTGAGAGAGAGCTCTCCTCCAGCCTTGCCTTGCTTCTCTCCTTGGAAAACTCCACCTGAATCCATGTTTCCATTCAATAAAACACCTTGGCTTTCTCAGAGCAACCAACCAGTCAAACTGATGAAGGAAAAACTAAAATACACTAAAGGAGTTTAGGGGAAACAGCAGCTTTTTAACCAAATAATTAAATAAATAACCAACCAGAAGTGCCCAGCTCCCAACAGAGGTTTAGTGACGTTCCTGGCCAATATCCACCTCCAAACCCACGTCATTCCAAGGAAGATCAATGCCACCAAAGAGCTGGGGGTGGATTTGGGGGTGAGGGATCCCAGGGGGACAAGGAAAGGAGCAAATCCCCATCCCAGAGGCTCTGGGATCCTCCCCAGCTCATAACACGAGGATTCTCCAAGCTCTGCTTTAGAAACATCTCTTTTTTTTTGTTCTTTTCTCCCAATTTTACCTCTTTTTTCCCAAGACAGCCCAGCCCAAATCTGAGCTCAGCTCTAACAAGGCGAAGCCCAGAGCCCCTGAGCTCAAACTGCCTCTGATTCCAAGGTGTCCACAACCATCTCCTGCAGACTCATGGATATTTTACTGACTTCTTTCACACATTTCCACTTTCCTTGTGAAAGCCAGGGGGTTTATCAGCAGCCCTGTGTCCTGGGAGGGGAATTAAGGGAAAAGGGCCACAATCCTGGTTTCTCCTGCCCATGGAATTGCCTCTTGCTGCAGCCCAGCCAGAATTCCCCACCCCTGGATCCCCTTGGAGCTGCTCAGAGTTAAACACAGCTCCAAAGTTGGCACAGGAATCAGGAGGAGAAAGAGGAGGAGGGAAGGAGATAAAGTTGTGCTTCCAGCTGAGATTTAGAGCTGCTGAGTCAGAGAGGGAGTGGAGGGGAGAGCACAGTGCAAAAACTGCCAGGGAAGAGGAACAAATTGGCTCCAAATTGCCCTCCTTCATTTTCCAGCTGGCTGGATCAAAGGATCAAAGCCACCTGCATGGAACATTCCATGAAATCCCCCCCAGGGAAGAGCAGTGCCAAGGAACAGGTAGCTCTGCAAGGCTGGAATCGTCCCAGGGAGGGACAGTGGCACTGACAGGGGGATCAGGGGGTGGCAGAAGGACCAGGTGAGGTGTGGTGGCAGCAGCAAGTCCCTGCTCCTCCTGCTTTCCATGATTCCAGGAGTCCCAGCTGAGTCCTTGTGGGTCCCTTCCAGCCCATATTCTGGGATTCTGTGAAGATCACATCCAGATATCCAACCTGAACATCCCTGACACAGCTCCAGGCCATTCCTGGGGGCCTGTCCATGATTCCCACAGGGATCTTCCCTTCAAATTTTGGGACCTTCTCCATGACTGTGCTGCATCCCACCCTCCCTTCGAGGGCCCATCCCTGGGACAACTCACCTGGAGAAGCCCAAAACTCGTATTTCCAGGAGGATTTCCTGCTGATCCCACAAGGATCTGAGATCAGGAACCTCAGGCTGCTGATGGAATTCCCCACATCCTGGAAACACAACCAGCCCAAAGTCCAGCCGCTTCCAAAATGCTCCTCGTGCTCCTTATGGCCAAGATGTGCCTCCCAAATCACAGGTTTTACAGAAAATTCCTTTCCATGCAGGAGGAATTTCAGCTCTGGGGAAAAGGATGAGTCCTAGAAACAGCTCCTAAGTTGCAACACATTTCCTGGGAGGATTTACCCTCCAGACCTCATCCCAAGGGTATTTCACACTCCTTTAGCAACAAATCCATGGATTTCCATCCTGTATTTCCACTCACAGGACACTCCTTCCATTCCTGCACCTCAAAGGAGCTGGTGCACACCACCCAGAAAACACATTTCTTTTCAAACTCCCTGCTCTGCCTGGACTTCTTCAAACCCCAGACAAGGAGATGGAGCACGACCTTCCTCCAGCACAACTCTCAGGACACCAACTCCACAGCCTGGGAATGAGAGCTGAAAAGCTGGAGGCACCTTCACCTCAACAGCAAATACTCAGTTTGGGCCAACTGTGTATCCAGGGGCAAAGAAATCTTATCAGCCCCACAGCAGGTTGGGCTCCATTTCCTGGGATGTCTCTCTCAAGTCATATATTTCCAGCACTGCCTGATGTTTATAGTGACAAATCTAATAATCAAACACAGGCTGGTAAATGACAAACTGTTTCTTCCCCCCCCCATGAGGAATTCCTATAAACCTGCTGAAATGTTCCATCTAAAAGCCATTTCTGTGGAGATGCTCTGGGTCATAAATCAGGGAGAATAACCTCAGGAATAATTTCAGAGCCTAAAAATAATCCCAAAAGGGAATCTTCTCTTCATGCTTGAGCTGAGCAACATGCAAGAAGATGTATATGTATTTTTTTTGTCTTAATTAAGACAAAAGGAGACCTCAATAAATGGGAATTTTGAGCACTGAGGGTGGGGTGGATGCTTCCAGCTCCCTGTCCTGGTGGGATCACAGCAGACTTCGGATCATTTCCAACTTCCTTCTTCAGGGCACCCAAGTGGGGGAGCCCCACCAAGTATTTAAGGGACAGACCCACCCAGGGAACAGATAACACCCTAAATCATGTCCATGTCTCCCCAACTCATTCCACCAAAGGAATGCAGCTGGATCAGCCTAAAGGTTTATCCACCTCCTGTCCTTGGCAGTGTAAATACACAGAGAAAAAGAACACAAACCCAAGGGAAAGTGAAGCAATAACCTTCCCTGTATTCACCAACCAGTGGGATCTCTTGATCCAAAGGTCAATAAAATAAATAAAACTAAATTAAACTTCCCAACTGTGCAACAGAAGCACCGGATTCCTGCTCCAAGTCGTTAAATATCACCTTTCCAAGCAATGGCACCAGAGGATCCAAAGAGACCAGAACACAGATCCTGATCATGCTGCTCCAACCCCATCCATGTCCAGAAGGACCTCAGGAGAAAGGTCCTTCTTCAAATTATGCTGGTGAAGAGCAGCAGCTCTTCCTGGTAAAGCAGGAGCTCCCACCAGAAAGGGTGTAAAAGAGGCTGGGACCAGAACCAGGTCCCCAGAAGTTTCTTTCTGACTCTGGAAGTCCCTTCCCCAGCACATCTGGCACCTTCAGCTGGAGAACAACTGAGCCCTCAATGAACTTCATGTCAACAACTCACCACTTTCAGGAAAAAGGGCATCAAAAAACCATTCCTTTCCCACCCTGCCTGAGTCTGCAACATGGCAGCAGGGAAAGGCAGCTGGAATTCCACACTTTCCCCACTGAGGAATTGGTGGGTGTCCACCCACATCTCACTCCAGATCCCATTTTTCTCTCCTAAAGGTTGGAATCTTCCCTGGGAGCTCCAGTGGCCAGGGGTTGATGTCCAGTGGCTCCTGAGACTTGTCCCTGCCCAGCCAGGGACATCAGGGCCCTTGGAGCAGGGGCTTTTTCCAGCCCAAAGAGGTTTTCCAGGCTCAGCGCTGGCAGGGGAGACAAGAGGAAGTTGGGTGATGCTCTGACCCCAAGTGAACACACTCCCTGAGCCCAAGAAACATTGCTGGGAAACTGGGACACCCAAGGGGCTGCCTCATCACACCCAAGGGATTTGGATCCAACAAAGCTCAGGACAGTCATCCATGATCCATATTCCAAAGGCTGGTGGGAGCTGCAGCGTGATCCAGTTTGGGAACTGGGATGAAGCATTTCCACCCCTTGGAAAGGCAAACCAGACCCTGCCCACAGCCTTTAGAGTGAATTTAGTCAATACTGACATTATCCCAAACTTCCTCCAGCCCTCTGCAAAGAGCATCTGCAAGAACATCCCACTTGGATCATCATATTTTTATCATCTGCATCAACCAGAATTTTATCTGGTAGGTTCAGGATTTAAACCCAAGAGTTAAGGGCCATCCCAGATGCTCCACATTTATCTGGTTTTTCTTCAGGCCTAAGGGGTTCATCCCAGAAAGGCTTGAAGACCCATCCTGCCCAACTCCTGCTCATATTTACGCCCTGGAGAGAACAGGAACTTCCATGGGATGACCAATTTTTCCTCAACTTTCTTTCCAACGTACAGACCCAAACTCTTCAGGGTGAAAGCTTGGCCAGGCTCTGGTTGAGAAGCTGAAGCTTTTGGAAGGTTCCTGGCTCTCCAGAAAGGGCAGCACATCCTGGAATTCCAGAGAAAACACCACCACGGGACGCAGCAGGAGCGCAGAGCCCGACTGATCCCGTCCTTCTTGGCAGCCCTGTGACACACAGCAGGACTGGGAGCCTTTTTAGGGATGCTGGTCCAGGCATTCCAAGGCAGGCAGCATCCAGTGGATGTCTGGTGCCCTGAGGCAGCGGGATCGTGGTTGTTTGGCACCAGGAGCCATTTGAAGTTGCAGGAAACCTGGACAACATCCAACGGGAGACTGGAGCAGGACACGCTGCCGGGGCCAAGCACATTCCTTGACATCCTGGGGGAAGGATGAGGATGTGTCTCCCTGTTCCTGATGGGAAGCCCAGTGTGACCCCAGGCTCTGGCATGAAAACACGCAGCAATTCCTTTGGAATGAGATGTCCATGAGATCTGCTGCAGAGGAAAAAAAAATAACAAATCCAAGCCTCCTTTCCAAGGGTCGTTCAGCACTGGCTGCTCCCAAACTCCTGCCATTCCAGGCTGCTGGTGCTTCATCCCACTGTGCAGGATGTGGCCTTGAGTCTCCTGCCAAGGACAGGGTGAAGGGAGAACTCAGGGAATTCTGAGGGCTCTGGGAAGGAGCTCAGAGGGGGTGGAAGGGACAACACAACAAGAGCCTCAGTTCTGTCTCTCAGTCCACCAGACAATCCAAGGTGGAAGTGTATTGTCTGGGGAATGCTCCAGAGCAACTCCAGCATCCAGAGAGTCTCAAGTGTTTTGATAAAACACTGTTAAAGGCCCAATTCTATAAACACAAGTCACTTTTTGTACAGATCTGGGCTGGAAATGTTACATTAAAACACCTCCTTTGCCTCACAGACAATTCCTGCTCTGCAACTGCCAAGGAAAAAAAAAAACAAACCAAACCACAGTGAGCCCAGGATGTTTCCTTTGCTATCTGAAATTATTTATAATAAACTCTGCCTGAACTGCTCCCCAGAGGAGCAGAGGAAGCAGGATGAAGGGTGGTAGAGCTCACCCTGCAATCCATCACTGCCCCAAATTCCCTGTTCAAACACAGCAGAGGGTCTGGCTTCCATCAGGCAAAGCTGGGGTTAAGTCCAGCTTAAACCTGGGCCTTAAGTGACCCCTGAGCTCCAGGGAATGGCTCCTGCCTCATCTGCACTTGGCTCTTCCCCAGGAGCAGCTGCAGGAGGACTCTGGGATCCCCGTTTTCCTGGAGCATCAGGGGTCAGCCCGTCCCAGCTCCATCCCACCTGAGCTCATTCCCAGCTGGAATTAGGGCTGACTCAGAGGGAGCACAGCATGTTTGATCCTCCTGGATTTCTCTCCAGCCTAGGAAGGATCACAGGCTGCCAAGAAATGCCATTTCAGATGGAGCAACTCTTTGCTGGGATGAGCTGGTGGCTCAAATCCATCCTTCAGGTCCTGGGGCTGTGACAGCGACTCATCCCGGAGAACGGGGATGTGCTTCCAGCCTTCCAGGGCTACACTGGCAGCTCCCCAGGACACAGGGATACAGAGCAGGCAGGGCATTGATTTGGCCCCTCCTGAGCTGAACAGGGACCAACAGGACCACGGGAAAGCACAACAACGACAGGGAACAACCAGCTTTCCATGGTGGAATCTCCAGCCCCACAGAAAAACCAGTATCAGATAAGCACCAGGCTGGGATTGCTGGTGTCCATGGCACATCCACTGAGCTGAAATTATTCCCCTCCCCTCATCCAAAAGCTCCCCCTGTCCCTCCTCAAGCCAGCAGGAGTTTTTTGGGAGCATCTGGAGAACACCAAGCACACAACTTTATAAATCAATCCTAATCTCTGGGACCTGTTTCTCAGATCAAGTCCTGCTCAGGTGGATATGAACCATTTTGAAGATGCTTCCCAGGAGGAACTGCAATTTCCCAGGTCATGGGGGCTCAGTCACTCCACTGCTCCTTTCTCACCTTCTCCAAGAAGTCAACTCACCCTCTCCAAAGCAATCCCAGCCCAGATTCCCTCTTCATTTGGCACTTGGAGCAGCTCTGGGCTCAGCCAAGTGCTGCCCTGATACAAAAGGGCTCTGGGATTGATTTTTCCAGCACATGGGAAGCAGCTCCATCCCTTGATGAACATCCACAGGGAAGTCTGGGAGGTGCTGGTCAAAACCTCAGAGCTCCAAAGGAACCAGCCATGACTCAGCAGGGCCTGGGAAATGGCAATGAGAAGAGGGATTTAAAAAAAAATAAATTTAAAAGTGAAAATAGAATAAATATGGCCTTGTACAACCCTCCATCTTGCTGTGGCTGAGGTTTTCTCCAGTCACCACATCCTGCTGTAGAAATGGGGAAGTTTTTGGTTCATCTTAATGGGAGCACCAGGTTGAGGATGGAGCCACTGGAGTAGGACTTGACAGGAAAAAAACACCAAGAAAAGGTCAAGAAAACAAAGTGAGTCTCAGCCTCCAACTGTGAATTATCCCTCAGCAACAGTCACCCCCAACTTCCACAGCTCCCCTTTGAAATCCCAAATTATCAGCTCAGGATCAGGTTCAAGGAGCCCGTTTAACAGCACAGCAGCTTTCCCAGGGTTTGCTTCCCATCACTGCCACCTTCCCACACATCTGCCCATGCCCAGAAGCCCAAGAATGTTACATTTCAGCCTAGAAAATAAAAGATTTGGGAGAAATAGACGGTATTTTATTTTTTTTCTCCTTCCTCAAGAGTTGCTCTGCACAGTTCAATCCTCCAGGCTGTGAAATTCAATAAACCAGGATGTTCAGCTCCCCACGAGCCTCCTCCTCCCCTCTGTGCCAAAACAGCTGAGACTGAACAACAAAATTCCAGGGAGCATCATCCCATTCCAGACTCTGCACCAACACTCCTCCAAAAGGCCTGGGAATGAGAGGTTTGGGATTTAAGGCTAAATCCTGCTCCTGAACCCGTCACTGAGGTTGCCCGACTTGGAAAACTTGGCTAAAGTCTTGATTTCTTTCCCCAATCCAAAGTAGCACCTCCTTAAACATTTCCACAGGTGGAAACTCGAAAGCAACGACAAAGAACTTGCGGATTCATCATTTAATCCAAGAACTTCAATCAGCATCTCCAGGTCTGGAGCAGGACTGACCCACCCAAGGACCAACCTGGGATAGCGGGAGGGGCCCCTGCCCATGGCATGAGCTTTGAGATCCTCCCAACCCCCCCATTCCCTAATTCCATGATACAACTAAAACCTCACACATATTAAACACTGCGTTCCTGTGTCCCTCTGCTTCCCCACCAGCTGGGCCCAAACAATTTCCACGGGTGGTACCAAATCCCACCTTCTGCTTTGGGAGCTCTCCTTCCCTCCCTCTCTGTCATTCCCAAGGGAAGAGGTGTCACTTCATCCTTCGTCTCCAGAACCACGCCAAGCAGCTGCCTGGGCTGCAGCTCCTCAGAGACAGGAGCAGAGCTCCATGCAAATACCTGTGTGCTCATCCCAAATCTCTGGGGGGTTCCGCGGGACAACAGGAAAATCAAAACAAACAGGCAGGTGGAGACAGGAACGACAGGGATCGAAGGGTTTGGGAACAACAAGCTCCACACGGATCCCAGGGGATGTTCCCCTCCAAATATCCCTGTTTGTAACGCTCAGCCAACATCCCAGCTGATGTTCCAGCCTTCTGGAATGTGACAGATGTCCCAAACATCCCGAGTTCTGCTTTACTTGCTGCAGCAAAATCCAGCAGGATTTCTCTCCAGGCAAACCCTGCCACGAGGATGGAGGGAAGGGAGCCTGGATTCACCCTGTGCACTCACACACAGAGTCACCCTGTTCCTCTGGAAGCCTTGATTTGGGGCAAAATGGCAAAATACTGGGAGCATTGTGAGAACACACAATTCCCATCTGTCCATGGAATAGGCCAAATTAGATCCCAGAGCTGCACAATGAATCCACTGCCAAAGCAAGGCCTGGGACAAGTGCTCAGAACAGATTTGTGCTGAGGCAGAGAAAGAGGAAAATTGTCTTTTCCAGCTGCATCTTGTCAAAGCTCCTCTGCCCTGCCCTCAGCTCCGAGCCTTCCCGGTGGCAGGAGGCTGGGAGAGCCCTGGAAGCTCTGCCTGGAGCTCATCAGCCTCTAATTCACTTCCAATTTGTCTCCAAGCAGGCTGATGGCTCCTAATTGCTGCTTCAGGAACACAGTGCAGCCCCTGATGACTTGAAGTTGGTCCAAGTGATCTTGGAATTAACTATTAGGGGAGATCAAGGAATAACTTCCCTCCAATCTCCAATCCCAGGCAGTTAGGATTCACTTGAAAGTGTATTTTCCTTAAAGTCACCAGGCAGCTGGATTAAGGGATTGGCCACAAGCACCAGCTGCCACCTTGAGAATTAAGGGCAAAAGCTGAGCTTGAGTTCCCTTAAAACATCTGGGTAAATCAAAGGAACATATTTCTTGCCTCAGGTTTTATTGGTGGGGGCTGAGGCAAAGCTTGGACACCCAAAGAGGTGGAATTGAGGAGGATAAAAGGAAAAACACACCTGGAATTCCTGATTTACAGCAGCCTAAGGAGATGCCAGCCCACGAGCTGTGTCCAGAATCCAGTGGGAAATTAATGGGAGCAAAGTGAGTGGGCAGCTCAGTGCTCCCTGTCTGCAGGAGGAATTGCAAAGCAAAAGAAAACAGGGAGAAAAACAGGACTCAGAGCTCAGGGACTGCAAATAAAAGGGGTCCTGGAGGCTCTGAGGGAGTTTCTCCAAACACATCACTCCGAGGAAAACAAGCCAAGGTTTTGCTTCCAAGGGATTCAACTCAAATCCCAAAACATCAGGTGACAAAGCCAAGGGAAAGGTGAGCTGAAACCCCACTGGAATAAATCTAACCCCACTTTTTCCCTAAAAAAAACCCTCAGTAAAATACAGCAAAACCTCTCAGAGACAGTTGTGGGATAACTCAGAAAATACCCCCATCAGCTGAGGCTTACACTCCTAAAATTCATCCACAGGGATCTGCTGCCACAGTTCAACTCCTGGGATACACTGGTTTAAATTTTTAAGGGGTTTTTCCACCTTGACATGCTGGGAAATACACATGGACTCCATCCATAACCCAAACCTGCGAACAAACTGCAAATTAAAACCCTATTTATTGGCTCCCACCAGATTTGAGGTGGGAAAACTGAAGGCAACTGGAAAAACCAAGTGTTTTGTGTCTGTAAATGCCATGGAAAGGGGCAAATTCGGTGCTCTGAGGGGTTATAAATTACAGCCTGAAAATAAAAGTGGAGATTATTTCCCTGAGATTCTGAGGAATCTTCAGTAAAATCTGAGGCAACAAGTTGGTGCCTCTCAGTTCTCACTGGAGGGGAATATCCAGTACAGAACAATTTAAAATCAATTAGGAGAAAAGGAAAAGCACACACAATAATATCTTAAAATAATTTTAATTACTATTTTCAGTGAATCTGTGCATATAGTAAATTGGGATGTGGATCCAGAGACAGATAACTTTAGAATCCATTGGCTTTTGCAGCAATAAAAGCACTAATTAGGTTAAAGACTGCATTTTTTTCTGAGTGCACTTGCAAATTAAACCTTCTCAGAGACACCTCCTGCAACGTGGTACAATATGGAAATAAATCCCTAAAACTGGAGGAGTTGCTTTCTCAGCCTGGAATTCAAAGCACATGGAAAAGGGCAAGGGATGCAAAGTGTCCCTGGGGTAAAGGAGAGCTCAGAGCTGGGAGGGGGGGAGTTAAATAGGATTTATTTACTGAATATTCTATTTAATTAAAGCCAGCAATAGAATTTCATTTTCATTACTCTGCTTTACTTTGTGCATTTTGCTCAACTGACTATTTTTTGGTTATTCCAGCAGATAATTTCCCATTCCAAATTTTACCAGAGCTCCAGCAAAGCCTCGGCTGCTTGGGAATTAATTTTGGAATTACCTTTCTAACCTTTTTTTTGGCTACAGAAGTCAGTTTTCAACACTAGTTTGAACCCAGCTCAGCCTGAGGGTTTAACAAGTAGCCAAAGCCATGGTTTTCCTAAATATCCCACGTTCCAGCAGCTCTGCCAGGGGACAGGGATTCCCAGCACCAGCCACATTCCCGAGT
This sequence comes from Serilophus lunatus, assembly GCA_013399895.1. Lineage (NCBI taxonomy): Eukaryota > Metazoa > Chordata > Aves > Passeriformes > Eurylaimidae > Serilophus > Serilophus lunatus. The sequence continues at coordinate 60,513 of VXBA01005714.1, read as the reverse complement.
TTGGTGAGAAGAAAGGAATAAAGGCATTTCCCAAGGGATGAGCAGGGAGGAATTCTGGGATGATGGTTCTGACCTGGGACCACAATAAGCCCCAAAAAACCTTCTCTCCTAAAACTCAGGACTAAAACTCAGGACTGAACTGTTGGTGAGATGGGCTGAGCCAGCACAGGATGCTAAAATAGGAGCTAAACCACATATTTTTAGAAGAGTTGCAATTTCCAAGGCTTTTCCTCCTCCTGTTTCCTAATTGCTCATCGTTCCCTGGATCCAGAGCACCTCAGATGCCCCAAATCCAGGGGCTGTCCTGGATCTCAGCAGCTCCCAGGATAAAGCCAGGAATCCCCTTCTTCCCTAACAGGTTTTTCCCCCCCCCCAGCTAAATATTTTAACTGCAACATTTATCCTGGGCAATGACAAACGAGGAGAGGGTCAAAGCCTCCCAGTGCACTTGTCAGGAGGAGAAAAAGCAGATTAAAAGCCAAGCTTTCTCTTCAAACTGCTCAGCTCTGATTCCAGAGCCATCAAAGGAAGGTGGTCCAGCTGCTGGGAGCTCACCTCCACCCACAGCTCGTGTCCAACCCCCCCCCCAGATCCCAAAGTGCCACATCCCACGAGCCACAGCCCGTCAGCTGGGCAGGAAGGAGAAGTGCAGAACAGTTTTTCTCACTGCCAACCAAACAGCTCAGCCCAGGAGGAAGAAGGAGATGACAAAGTGAAGAGCAGAGTGTCAACAAGCGCTTTGCATAAAATGCCTCTTTTCAGCATCCCAGCGGCTAGAGAGGGGTATTGAGGAATGCTGGAATATTCGGGATGTCGGGTCTGTCCTGAAGTGCTTGGAAGGGAAATGAGCAGGGAGAAGCACTTCAGGAAGAGAAGTGAAAGAGTGAGCCCCAGGTTTGATGCAGAGGCTCAGCCCAGCCAAGCCCACGGGAAGGAACGGCACCGACGAGCTCCGGAGCCTCTGGAAAACATCAGCCAGGGGGGTTTTCCTGACTAAGAGCCACAGAATCCAACCCCTAACGAATCACTGAGTGGTTTTTCTGGATCACTAAAGGAGCAGCAAAGTTGTTTGAGCCTTCTCAGAGCTGTGCTGCACATCCCAAATTCCCTGGGACGTGCCAACCAAACCTGCTTCCCAGCCCAGTGACAGTTTCTCCAGTTTGTTGCAGAGGAAAAACCCCTGGAGCACTGGGATGTACTGGCGATGGATGTGGAGGGAATATTCCTCCCAGCTGCTCCAGTTCACGCACTGGGATGGCGCTGGGAGGCACCAGCTGCCTGAGCTCCTGAACCAGCAAAATCCAGGAGATGTTTGGGAATCCTGGGACAACGAGGGATGGACCCCAAGTGACTCAACATCTCATGGATCAAACCAACAGGAAAAGAATGGATTAAAGGAAAGCCCCGGGAGATGCAGGTTAACTCCAGGTTTCTGCAGGGCCAGGAGCTTGGCAAGAGCCAGGGAAGGACCCTGAGGGGGGGGATAAACCCCAAATCCTGCTCCAAGCACCCAACGTGCACATGGAGCACACAAATGCCTCCCACAGACCTCTATAAATAAACCCACGTAGGAGATCCAGGGCTGAAGAAAGAAGTTGAAGTTTGCTTCCAATTATAAGTGAATTTTAAAAAAAGACAAATGAAAAGGACATCAGGAGAACAGGGGAAAACACAACACGACCCGAGAGTGAGAATTGCATTTTAATTGTATGACAAGAACTGGATTTGGGCTCTTGATTTGCTCTGAACTGGGAGGTACCAGTGACTTTGTGGTTGGAGGTAACCCTGGAGCTCAGGAGGAGATTCCATCACTCCAGGCTGGACAAGGACACTGCACAGCACCAGCTCAACAAAACTCAAGCCTGACATCAGCCCCAGACCTGGGATTAACTGGAAAGGCCCCAACTCTGATTATGTGACCCGAAAATCAGCCCCTGCCAGATCTTTTCTTTGGAGACCTCACAAGTTTGATTTGATTACCACAAAACTATGCAAACTGAGGAGGAGGGGAGCAGCATTTTTTTTTTTCCCCCAGGTTGTCCTTACCATTCCCAAAGCAGCCCAGCTATTAAAAACACAGCCCTGCATCTCCTGCCCGTGCCCACTCCCTGTTTTCCCCCCAGCTCCACGGATTCCCAGCTCTGTAAGCTGATCCCTCCCCACCTGTCCCCTGGAGAACCAGGCAAGGGCTTTTTTTAGCCATTTCTAAGCCTGGCAATAACCCTCCCCCTGCTTGAGCCACCCAGGCAAACCCCCCTGTTGGCCCAGCCAGGCAGGATTCCCACCTGCTCCAGGCACAGCTCTGGGCTCTCTCTGCTTCCCACAAATATTTGGAAGGATCCCAGAGGATCTGGAGTGACAAGGAGTTGCTGTGAACCCCCCATGTGCCCTCAATGTCACTTCCCAACACGGTGGGAATTTTGGGATGCAGACCTGTGGCACAAGTCCCCTGCAAGGAGCATCCCAAAGGATCAGGCTCGAAAGGAGCTCACCAGGAGTTGGACTCCAAATGGAAAAGGTGGGATATCTGGGAGCTGAAACAGCACAGGGAGACACATGGAAGTGTATTCCCACCCTGGAAACACTCAGTGAGCGCAGGGAGAAGGGACATTTGGAATAAGAGCTTCTCTCTCCCCACAAAATAAACCCTAAGGGAAGTAAAGGACAAATCTCTTGGCCAAAAGAAAGCCTCAAAGGCACCTGATTTTAAGGACTTAACACTTCCCAGGTGAGAGAATCTGGGAGAAGCTCCTCAGCCTCAGATTTTAGGAGACCTCACACTCACCCCCCTTCCTTCTGTAAGAGAGGAAGCTTTTCATGCAAACCTCAAGCTCATTATCCTGGTTTATGGATTTGTGCTTCTCACGGGCAGGAAAAATCCCCCAAACCACTCCAGGGGCCAGAAACCACCTTTGTGTTGTCATCTCAAATTCTTTTCCCCTGGGAATCTCAGCCCTCATCACACTCATCTCCTCCTCAAGTCTCCAAGATCCAAGATTCCGAGGTCCTGAGCAAGACACACATCTCCTCACCTTGTGGGCTCCACACAACTTCCCAAACCTCAGCCACCAGGAAGTTTAAGAGCTGACACCAAAGGATTAGATTCTGGAGACTGGGAGAAGGGGGGGGGAAAATCCCAGCAAGGAGCTGGGATAGAACCAAAATACCCAGAGAGCACAACCCAGGGCTTGGGGAGGTTTGGCAGAATTGTGCTCCAGAATTCCCCAACCAGCACCATTCCCACCTGATGTGTCAGCTGGGGAAGTTTTGGAAAGGAACTGGCTCTCCTGGGAATTCTGAAAGGGGAAAATCAAAGCACAGACTCACGCTCGGGCAGCAGGACACACCTGAACCCTCTCCTTGCTCCCAAACACGGCCTTGCTTCTCTCCTCCTGTCAGAGGAACCAATTTCAGGGATGCTCAACCCTGAGTGTCGTGTGGGAGAGACTCCCCAAAGCCTAAAGGAGGAGGAGAAGGCTTTTCCTCCTGCTCCCTCCCAAAGTTTTCAAACACAATCACCTAAAGGCAAGAAATCAGCCCTGACAGGAACACAGAGCCCTCTCCAAGCCCTTCCAGGGCTGGGTAAAGGACTTTTTTAGTATGGAACTATCATTCCATTTAATATTTTTGTGCTTTAACACCTCTTGGAGCTCAACTCCTTGTTTACTTCTCCCTTCCACCCCCACGTGCAGAGGAGCTCTGTTCCCACCTGCAAAGCTCAGTCCTTTGGGCAAACCTGGATCAAACGAGGAGACCCCAAGGCCATGAAAAAATTGTGGGGTTCTCCCTCCCATTATTTCTCCTCCTGACAACCCAAGGCAGCATTCCAGGGAGGGTTGTGCAGTTCCTCCTATGGACAACACTGGACCGGAGGGGAAGAGGGATCTGGGAGGCACGGGGGTTTCTCTGGTTAACTGAAGCAGGATCAATAATAACCACATTAATAAATAATAGTTTTAATAGCAGCAGGAGAGAGGCAGCAAACTGCAGGCAGGTACTGGGGGGGGGGATGGAGGGAAAAGCATTAATTATCCACACAATGCCAGTGCTCCCAGCTAAAAGCTCACTTTGGGAGGATTATCACGACAGGCTGACAACTCTCACTTGCACACAAGGATTCCGGGTAAAATTCAGTTTTCTGGATGGCACAACCCAGAGGAACACCCTGCTCTCCGTTATTTGACATTAATAAACTGAGCAAAGGACACAGGGGGAGACTGAGAGGCTTGAGTGTTCTTTCCTTCCCTGCAAGTTGCAGAGGAACAAAAGCCAAGGGGAGTTTTGAGGACCTTTCCCAAAGCAATTCCAATTTTTCCACGCCGGGAAAAGTGCACATGCACTCCCAGCTCTTATATAAAAACACGAGGGGGTCACAGCCTGTCTGAAATTCCCCACCACGACTAAAATAAATCCAAGGGCGCCTTTTAAACTTCCCTCCTTCCCACCCCAGCGACAGCAGAGGGGAGTTGGGGGGTTCTCCCCTCTCTGGGTGCCGCGGGAATGTGGCTCAGCCCTTTCCAAGGCCACCTCGTCCTGCTCGTGTCCCTCCCGCTCCGGACACTCGGACACTGCTGCAGCCAACGGGACCTTGGCGTGTGTCCCCCCAAAGGAGCCCAGGGAAGGACACAACCCCCGCACATCCCATTCTCACGGAGGTGGGATGCGGGGACACTCTGGGGACACCGTGCCACCCTCGCCGTGGCTCCGTGCCATCCCCATGCGCTGCCAAAGCCGCGGAACGCCGAGCTCTGCCGGGATGCTCCGGGCACAGCGCGGGGATTATCCCGGTGGTGCGCTGTCCCCCCGGGAAAGGATATGGATTACAGACCAGCCTGAGGCACCAGCTGCGCGGGCGGGTGGTTTGCTTGAGGCAGAAGAAAGCGGTGGGTGCCAGCGCCGGGTAAGGCACCTGCTCCTCCTCCTCCTCGGAGCCCAGCTCTGGCGGCGGCTCCCGGCCGGGAGAGCCGGCGGGGCTGGAGATGCCGGAGCCGGGAATGTCGGGCGGCGGGGCGGGGATGGGCACCCGCACCTCCCCGGGGCCCGGGCGCGGCGCCTCGGGGCTCTCGCCATCACTCATGGTCACGGCCGGGACCTGCGGGGCGACGGCAGCGGCGCAGGAGCCGGGAGGGGGCGGGGGGATCCCCCCTGGATGGGGCCCAGCGCGGCTGCTCCCCCTGGTCCCGGCGCTCCAGCCACAACAAAGGCGGGCGGGGGGAGGTCGAGCCTCCGCCCGGGCGCGGCCGCTCCCGCCCCCCGGGAAGCCGGGGCTCCCTCCCGCTGCCCTTCCCAGCGCTGCCGGCCGCGTTTTCCCTTTGGATTTTGGGGGGG
>VXBA01005714.1:36733-47999 GCA_013399895.1 Serilophus lunatus | reverse complement strand
GGGGGGGGGGGAATTCCCCCCCACATTCCTTGGGGATCCCCAGTGAGTCCCCTCACCCTTCTGCCTGTTCCCATTATCCTTTCCTCCCATTTGGAGGTGGTTCCTACAGATTTGGGGTGAGATCCTGCTCCCACACTTGTCCATCCAGAGCCCACATTCCTCAGAGAGCAGGAAAATGAAACCACTGTCACCCTCAGAGGGGCAGCAACATTTGATCCTCAAAAATTCCCTGGGGAATTTTCCATGGGAAGTCCTGGGGCTCTTTCCCAAGGTGGGCACTGGACTCCTGGAAACCCAAGGAGGGCACCTGGAAGTCGGGAGAGAATCTTTCCTCCCTTTCTGGGGGGCAGATGATGACACAAGATGTAAGGAGCAGTTGCCTGAAATAATCCTTTCATCACTTCAGACAGTGAACAAAGCCAAAAATAAATGTTTCAGCTTGGGCAGTATTTAAAATGATTTTATGGCTGGAAGGGCAAAATTTCAGTCTCTCAAAATCCCTTCACACAAACCCAGTTAAACGAGAAATTGGTTTAGAAAGAGTTGGAGCAAAAGCACAGCAAAAATGTGAACTATTCTTGTGAAATACTGTTAAATCCCTCACCAAAAAAAAATAAATATATAAAATATCTGTGCCACCAAACACCCTGCAGAGCTCTGGGGGTGCCCAGTACAAGTTCTTGAGCTCCTGAGCTCATCAGGATGGAGATTTATGTATTACAAATGGATTTTTAGATGGGATATTGGGAAGGAATTCCTGACTGGGAGGGTGGGCAGACCCTGGCACAGGGTGCCCAGAGAAGCTGTGGCTGCCCCATCCCTGGGAGTGTCCAAGGCCAGGTTGGAGCCCCCTGGGACAGTGGGAGGTGTCCCTGTCCCAAAAATTCAACAGGAGCACAAACCTCCACCAAAACAAAGGGAAATGAATGGTAAAAAGTCCAACTCCAGCTCCCCTTTGGCCTTTCATCAGCTCTGGATGTGAAACTTCTGACTGAGAGACCTGTGGGAGCAATAAAGGTGCAAACAAGGTGGGGACAGGCATCAGGATTTTGGAGTGATCCAGCCTGGATTCAGGGCAGCACGATGGGAAGAGGCTGTGGTGGCATTTGGGGGGATCAATTCCCACTGGGAGCTGTGGGTTTTGCAGGGAGGGTCTCTCTGGAGCTCCTGGTCCCACTGCTGGTGTCACCTGGAGCTGCCTCAGCAGGGAAAGAGAAGCAGCTGTCAGAGACCCAGAGGTTTTACCAATAAAATCTGCCCTGTTAAAGGAAAGCCAGTTTGCTAAAAAACTGAAAATGCAACAGATTTGATTTATAGGACAAGAGGTACAACATGTGTTTTATGAGGGGGAAAAAGGTCATTTGCAAAGCAGCTGAAAGGTGTAAAGATTTGCTTTCATGTCTGCTGCCAGCTGGGTAATTCACACAAATAAAGCCACTTCTTATTCTGCTTTAATCAATAACTTCTTTCTTATTTCCATCACACAAGTTGCAGTTTATTCTCTCCTCCAACCTCAAACCAAGATGAGTTTAAACCCACCCTTACTTTGTCCTTATTGGTATTTTCAGCCCCCACAAGCCTTGAAGATTTACAGCCACATTTCTGTTAGTTCAGGCTTTGTGACCAGTTGTCACCTCTCAAGACATGAGAGCTCTGCTTTTCCAGCCTCCCTCCTCTGTCCTGAGAGGATTCCCAGCATCCTTAATGATCCCAGGGACTGGACTCACTCACTGTTTTAAATAACTCCCATGGACACTTTGCCCCCAGCTCCTGGTTGCTGGGATTTATTAGGCTGGACCCAAGGGAGATAATTGGAATTATTATTATTATAAGCACATTATTACTATTTAGCATAAGGACCATTTTCAGCCCTTTGTTTTAAGGCTGAGGACCAGTTTTCAGGGTTGTTGGGGAGATTATTTCATGGGATGGCGCTTTGTAATGAAGCAGAGGAGATGAGAGGGGGGTTGTAGCAGGAAAAATCCAACTCCACTGAGAAATTTGGGGGGGATAAATAAACTAAAGGACATTAACAAGGCCCCACTATTGCACTGAAGCTGCCACAGCACCAATTTCTGGCCCTGCATGGTGAGATCATTGCTCAGCATTCCTGGATTTGCCCATGGAGTGGGAGAACAGGGCTTGGAGCCCATCCCAGCTGGGTCCGTGGGAGTTTGGAGGTTCCACGGCTGGTAGAGCCTCAAACATCATCATTCCCTCACTCCCATTTCTTCTCCTGTGCATCCCTGTGGCACATCCAGCCCTGGAGAACAGGGGAAGACTTTTTTGGTGTCACTCCCAGGTCCATCCACTTGCTGCTGCCTCTCCAGAAAACGCTGGTGCAGAAGGAGCAGGACATTCCCACCAGCCCCTTTTCCACTGCTGGTGCTGAGCCAGGAAGGTTTACAAGGGCATGGAGTGATAGGACACAGGAGAATGGTTTCAAGCTGCAGGAGGGGAGATTAGATGGGATTTATATGGGAAGGAATTCCTCCCTGGGAGAGTGGGGAGGCCCTGGAATAATTTTCCCAGAGAAGCTGTGGCTGCCCCATCCCTGAAAGTGCCCAAGGCCAGGTTGGAACTACCTGGAAGGTGTTCCAGGCAGTGGAACAGAGGATCTTTAAGGTCTCTTCCCACCCAAAACAGGCTGGGATTCCCTGATTCCCTGACTGTTCTCACAAAGAGAAACCCAGGAGCAAAGGATTTCCACAGAAAGGCCCCACTCAGCAGTTGTTCTCCTGGCTCTAAAGAGCTCCCTGCTCCTAATGACATCTCCAGAGCTTTTCTGGGAGGGAATATGAAAGAGAGGAGCAGGAAAACAAGTGGCTCGTCTGTGCTGACTGACTGATGGCAGCAGATCCCAACTTGCTGAGCATTTTCAAACAGCATTTGCAGGTGACAACTCGACATTTGGAAACCCAAAGGAGCTGGAGGGAGATGGGGAAATTTCCATTAAACTGCTTTTGATGGAGCTGTCTGGGAAGGAGGGAAGAGCTGCCAAACACTCAGCTCAGGGGCACCTTCAGCTCCAAGTTTTTCCAGAGGTCTTCAAGCTAAAAGCTCTTTGGGGTTTGTGTTAACAGAGGGCAAAAGGGGTAAGAATGCCTATTTTGGGGCCCAGAGGGAATGACACTTCCTAATTCCTGGGAAAGGACCCCCGGATCCTGGCAGAGATGCTGGAGATCAGCAGATCCTGTGTTTGACCCTCCACACTCAGCCCGTGCCCCCTGGGATGGGGATGTGACCAAGGGCAGGAAGATGCAGCAAAGTCTCCTTTGCCTCCATCTCTCCACCCTGATATCTCTGGGATGAGCATCCCCCCAAAAAAAATCCCTGCTGGCCACTGAAAACTTGGACTTTAAAGACCTCATCAGCCCCCTTCAGTCAGGGAAAATCAGAGCCCCAAAAATCAGCCCCAAACACCAAAAATAGAGTCTGAGGGAAAGAAATGAAACCAAATCAGGGAATAATTGTGACAAGGAAGGGAATAAATCAGTTTTGCCAGGCAGGACTTGTATCCTACTCCTGGTCCTCTGATCCCTTGGCCGAGTCCCTTTGGCTCCTTGTCTTTTCTTCAGGAAAAGGAGCTCGGGATGTGCTGGGAAGCAGGAGGAGGTTTTGACTATCAGCACCTACAGAGGATCTACATCTCCATAGACTGTGTGCCCTCTGCTGGCAGCCTCCTTTTCCAGGAGCTCGGGGAAATCCCGTCGGGAAGGGCAGGTGGGACTTGGCTTTGTCCTTCAAAGAGAGGAAAATGAGCCCTAAACCCACAGCAGGAGCCACAGGGAAGGGAATTTCCTTCTGCTCATGGCACAGGATGAGATCCTGGATCTCCTGGTGCCTTTGGAACAGGCTGGATCCCGCAGGATCAGCACCCCAGAACCTCTTGTTGGCCAAATGCCTGCCAGGCTTTGCTTCCAAGAGCCCTTAATACAACTCTATCCCTGAAATAAATGAGGGCAAATGGGCACTTAAGGGATTTGGCCCATCAGCCATGAGGGGATGTCCGAGTCCAGCAGCATCACAGGAGTCCTCTCACATTTGGGATGCAGGGAATGAAGGTGCCTGGCAAGGACATGACCTTGGCCTTCTCCAGAGTCACCTCAGCCACGTTCACACCCTTAGCTTGGGAAAATTTGGGCATTTAGCATCGACTTGTGTGAAAACTCCTGTGTAATTCCTGCCAGTCCTCCCTGCCCATCCCACTTCCCACTGGGTCCTCCTGGAGCATCCCATAAGCCTCTCTCTGAGTGTTAAACCCCTGTTTTCCAGGCTGAGTCGATTTGACTGGACCTATTGACAATCCTTCCCCAGCACTGTCTCTGAGCACCGACGGGTCACTTCTCTTCAGCCACTCAAGTGCCCCTGAAAGCATCACTTCACCAACTGGAGCTGAGGAAGAAATGCCTTTGTCTTTTGTGGAGGAAACCATTTCCCTCCCAAGACAAGCAGGTTCAATGTGCCTTTGTAAGCCTGGCTTGGACCTGGGACTCTTTTCATCCCATTTTTCTTCCCTTCAGAATTTGGCTCAAGCTTTACAGCCCAGTTGCTGCTGGCATGGCTTTTCCTGCTCCTTTCATTCCCAATATTCCCCTGCCATTATTCCCTGACGTATCCCATTCCTGAATGACACAGCTGAGAAAATACTTTGCCAACAGACTCTTCTTTTAGTCTTTTCTTGGATTTTTTTATTTGTTTCCTTCATTCTTCTGCAGAGATTCCCACATTTCGTTTCCAGCAGTACCCCAGGATCTCCTTCAGGCTTGGATTGCATCCCTGTAGGTGAATCCTTTGGGTTTTGCCCCTTCTGCCCACGTTTTTTTACCAAAACCAGGGGGATTTTGGGTGGAATCTGAAGGGTTTGGGTTTCCAAGCTCACGTGGGTCTCTTCTTTCACAAAGCTTTTGGGATTTCTCACTCTGAGAAATAGGATTGAGGGATGATGAGGAGCATCCTTCCCCCAGCCAATCCTGGAAGTGTCCAAGGCCAAGTTGGAGCAACCTGGAATAGTGGGATGTGTCCCTGCCCATGGAAAGGGGTTGGAACAAGATGAGCTTTGAGGTCCCTCCCAACCCAACCCATTCTGGGATTCCATGATCACCTTGGGAATCCGAGTTTGCCTTTCAATTTTCCTTAAATCCCCCATTTCCCAGGAGCTGCAAAGCCCTGTCCTGAGCTCACCCACCCAGAGATTCAAGACACACCAAGGGAAAACAAACCCCCAAACCCAAGAGAAGAGAGCAATGAACGAGGCAAAAAGCACCATAAAAAGGCCCACAAAGCAACTAATGACACTGTTTAAACACAGTTGTCTCCTGTGATGGTGTTAAATCCTGGTTTTAAGACCTTTGAGCCTTTAAAACCAGTTTATAAGACAATTTTCTCTTTGCTAAACCTACTGACAAACACACAGCAACTGCTCAGGGTGGTACCAGGAGCCTCGTTACACCACAAATAATGTTCAGTTTACCATTTTCCCCTCCCTCTTATAAAAAAAATTAACTCAGTCCCTGCCAGGGTGGAGGGAGAAAGGGAAAAAACATCTTGAGGAAAAGAAACCTCCTCCACGAGCAGCATCCCAGGAGGGGGCAGGAGCTGCTGGGAGAGATAAAGCACATTGTGCATGAGATTGTTGCCTGAACAGTGCTTTGATCTGCAAAGCAAAGAGCAAAGAAACACTTTTAATGGGCTCAAAACACGGGAAAAGCTGATGGAAAAGCAACTTTGATTGCCAGTATTTCTTTTGTGACCTTTCACAAGGGTGGGCAGAGCAACAAGGAGAAAGAATCAAAAGGAGACAGAAAATTTAACCTGAGTTTTGGGGGAGAGGAGCAGCCGGGGCTGGAAGTGTCTCTCTGTTGGATTCCAGCATGGACTGAGCCCTGCAAAGTGCCCAGGAATCACAGAATCCTGGGATGGGTTGGGTTGGAAGGACCTTAAAGCCCAATCCCACCCCCTGCCCTGGGCAGGGACACCTCCCACTGTCCCAGGGGGCTCCAACCTGGCCTTGGACACTCCCAGGGATGGGGCAGCCACAGCTTCTCTGGGCACCCTGTGCCAGGGCCTGCCCACCCTCCCGGGGAAGGATTTCTCCCTGATATCCCAATCTAGACCCACCACTATTTCAGCAACAAGGAATTGAGGATATAACTTAAGAACCCCCCCCAAACTGCAGCAGCTTCCAACAAGGACCAAGAGTTTTATCTTCACTCATCCCAAACTGCAGTTTGATGGGATCCCTTAAATGGGAGCACTCAGAGTTCCCAGGGTGTAGAAAGTCTGGATTTTGGGAGGAGCAGCCTGGGATTCCCTAATTTAATGCACCCAGGAGAGGGAGAATTTGGAGGCAACTTGGGAGGGATGGAGAAAGGCAGTGATGCTGTTTGCTAGGGAATAAATTCTGAAGTGAACTTTGAAGATGAGAAATAACCAAAAGCAAAAACACCTGCACGTGACAACTCGAGAAATCTCTACAAAGTGCCTTCACTCATCCCAACTTTGCATTTCCACAATCCTGGAGACAACTCTGGTCTTCCAGCTTCCTAAATAAAATTCCCCTTCAGACAATTCCCCTTCAGACCAGTCTGTTTTTTCCAGAAAGCTCAGCATCTCTCCAGCTGAACTTTCCAACCTGAAATGGGGGTCACAAACCCTTCTGGGCTGGGTTACAAGGCCTGGGCAACTTCGTGTTTATTCCTGATAATCCTCAGGGCTGAGTTCAGGGAAGAATTTGCCTTGTTGTGCCAGCACGACCAGTTGAGCATAATTTAATTTAAATTTATCTTTGTTAGCCAGTAAATTCTTCTGCCTCCTCTCTTGGCCTGAATTATCATTTCTTCAGGGTGACTGGGAGAAATCTGTGCTGACAGGAGGAAAAAAAATCTGTTGCACTGATAAGTGTGAAGTGGAGACAGCGGGAGCAGGAGGGGGTCAGTGAGAGCAAATTGTTTGGTGATCCCAAGAAATGGGGTGAGAGACCTGCCAGGCTGCAGAGTGTGATGAGGAGCTCAGTTCTTGGCCCAAATATCCATTTATTTTGGAGAACAGGGCCCAGAAAGGAGGGGATGCAGCTCCAGCCCCACCTGAAAGGCATCACCTGAGTCCAGTGCAAATGCTGCTGGATGTGGGTCTGAGCCTTTTCCCTGGAATTGCAGCAGCCAGAGAAGCTTCCCAGGCATTTGCAGGGACACATTTCCCTCTGCTTTGAGGCTCCTTTCTGTGGCCACTGTGGTCTCAGGGAGTAGGACAGTGACAGAAACCTCATCCATATTAAATGTATTGAGGGCAAAACGCTTCACAAGCCTCACTCAGAGCCTTCCTTCCCTTTCCAACCCTGTCCATCTCCCTGTATTCCTGCTCTGCAGAGCAAATGCCAGGATTTAATAGCCTTTTATTAGGATGTCAGCTTTAAAATGCTCCAATTCTTATTCACAGGATGGGGCAAAAAAAAGGAACTGCTGCACATTCAGGAGAAATATTTGTTGCACTGCCAGGGGTTAAGAGCAGCCTGGTCCCTTCCTCTTACCTCTGGAATAATCAGATTTTCCCCTTGTTTTATGCTCCTGCCACTCCATGAAGCTCTGGGCATTTGGGGATCTCAAGTCCCTGAGCAGCAGGAGGGATCCCAGTCCCCCCACGGGTGCAACTGGAAGTCAAACATTTCTGGGATATGACATTCTGATCCATCTTTACCCTTATTTTCCCCGTTTCTTTCTTTCAACAGGGCCTGAAAAACTTTTATTTGTGTGGTTTTTATTTCTGAATTTCTCAGTTCCTTTTCCACCTGACCCTGTTCCCAGACCTGAAGAGCTGGATTTTGGGCAGAGGAGGAGAATTCTCCCCCATCAAAATCCATCTTTACAGCCTCAGACTAACAAGGAACACCAAATACTCCCAAATTTTCTGCCCCACAACTCATATTTAAAAACCTTCCTGGACATAAAAGTTCTTTTTCTGACTATTCTGGAGTGGGTTTTCTTGTCCCAGGATTCCAGGATTGGAGATGTCCAAGGATAAGCTTGGCAAGGGCAGGACAGGGTGTCCTGCTTCCCACCTCTCTGCTCAAAAGAGCCAATTAACTTGAAAACAAAACCTCACAGCAAAGGTATGAAATGAAACCATTTGGCTCAAACTGAGCTTCTAGAAAAAGGCATATTTTTATGATATAAAAATTAATGAGGGGATTTTTCTCCCCTGCTTGCTGAGGGTTAGGAAATCCAGCCTTGCTTCTCCCCCTGCTTTATTGTCTGATCCATCCCACCCATTTTCCTCCACCTTTCACACTTTGTGCTTTCAGCTGGAAAAGCTGAAAGGCAGCATCTGCTCCCAGGATTTCTCTGGCTCAGGCAGGAAAATCCACAATAAAACCTGTTCCCATCCCATCCCAGTCACCCACCAGGTGCTCCAGGACAAATCCATGTTTTGAGGGGCTCATTAAAACCAGATCTTCAGAAACCTGGAGGCTCAGCCTTCATTAGTGTCTGTTCCATCCTGGAAGCCTTTAATTGGCACAGAGCTGCACTGAAAACATGGAGCCAACTCCATCTAATCCATGCAAGAGCTGCCTCTGGATTGTGATGGGAAAGGTTTTCACCTCAGAGCCCCTCAAAGCAAATGCTATTTAGGGCAGCAGTGATTCCCCTTCCTGAAATAGGTCAAAGCCAAGGAAACTGGGCCACAGCAGTTGGAGCAGTCGAGGGATTCACTGCACAACTCCATGTTTTACACCCAGGACACTGGGAAAGGTGGGATTTGCTGTGCTGAGCTTCCAATAATTTATTCATTAGAGCTCGTGGAAACCCAGGGTACTCCTGCAAGAAATCCCACTTGGAGCCAAGCCCCACGTTAATATTTCTCAATCCAGCACCATGAAGCTCTGACAGCCCTCAGAAATATCAGAGAGACTTTAAAAAGCCCAAATTGAGCTTCTCAGCTGTTAAAAAGTNGGGGGGGGGGGGGGGGGGTTATGATGTATTTTCATGCAAACAAAAGCACCAGCTCCCATAGGGAAAATCCTGCCCCAGGAAAACTTTGCTGATTGGGAGGGAAGGGCTGGTTCTTTAAAGATGTTAAAATCCTGATGTTCCAGGAGATTCAGGGATTTACTCACCAGGAAAAGCTTTGTGGGTGATAAAAGAGACAAAACCTCGTCCCGAAATCCAGATAAATCCTGCATCCCTCAAGCTTATTTAATGGGAATGAAGCCATTCTCCAACACCATCCTGCTGATTCCCAATATCCACACACAACTCCAGGGCCAACACACCAATAACAGACCCTCCAGCTCCAACACCTCAGAAGGAAAAGCTCCAAACTCAAGTTGACAAGTAATAGAAAACATCCAGCTCCTGCCTCAACCAAAATTATGGATTGATCAATCCATGGGGCTTTCTTGGCAATGCCTGCCTGCAGGATCCTTCCCAAGAGCATCATCAATCCAGAGCTTAATTGTCTTCCTGGCTGGCTTTGCTCCTGTTTAAATTCCCTGATTAATCCTCCAGGCCAACAGAGATAAACCCTCACAGATTGATGAGGAATTTCCCCCTGGATTTGCACGTGCAGGTTGGTCATGGGAACATCCCAACCTGGGAATTGTCATTTTTTGGGAAAGGAGGGGGACTGAGGCAGGTTTTCCCGAAGACACACTGGCAGGTGTCCCCTCCTCCTCGGAGACATTCCCTGCATTTTTACCTTTGCTTTTGCACTCTTTCCCTCCCTGTCCAGCTCCTGAAAACAGCCTGGCACTGTCAGACCTTGTTCTCAAGCAAGTCTTTAAATCTTGGTCTTTAAATCTTGGTCTCCATCCCACTGCCTTTAGAAGGTGACCCATGAGGATCATCCCTGTCCCCCCACTGCCCTCAGCCCAGCCCAGCTGAGCCACTGCAGGAAGGGCTTTGGATTGTCCCCTCGGACATCAGAGATGTTCTGCTCCATCCCACCCATCCTGGGCACTCTGTTCCTACAGGAACTGCTCCTCTAACCTTGGCCAAAGTTCTCCAAGTCAGCCCGAATTCCTGCTCTTTAACTCTGGGATTGAGTGCTGAGAGGTAACAATTCCTTGCTCACTGAAATTCATGAATCAACTGTGTCCTGTCCTCTCTGTGATTTCCATATCTCCATTAGCTCCAAGTAGGAAAAGCCAACAGCCCAATTCCCTCCTGGATCTGAGACACCCCCAGACTCTCTTTGCTTGGCAGGTCACTCCTAAAAAAGGACTTTGGAGAGGCACAAAAGCTTTGCCACCTCCTTAGAAATGACACAGACATGACAGAATTGTCTGATGGGAGTATTTTATGGCATTAATGCCACATCCAGAGGCAGTTGTGTTCTCTGGGAAGAGTTGTCTCGGTGTATGGCTGAAAAAGGCTCCCTCAGAGTTATGGCAAATAATTTCTGACTTGCTCTCCCAGGAAATCAGTGACAGGACAAAAGGAAACGGCCTCAAGCTGTGCCAGGGGAGGGTCAGGTTGGATATCAGGAGGAATTTCTTCATGGAAAGGGTTGTCAGGCATCATGTGGGGGTGGAAGGAAGATTTCCAGCATGAAATGAGCTTAGTTCCACATTTGAGATGAGATTTTTTTTTCCCAGACAGGAGACATGTACTTGTCTGCACATCCCCTAACTTACATCTAAAGCCTCTTTGATTTGATTTCATTGCAAGAGGGTTTAAACTCACACCCTGCACCAGAGAGCATTTCAGCCCTGAAATGTTTTTCTAGACAGGAAAGTTTTCCTACCAAAGGTTACGAGAAAGCAGCTTGTGACATTTAATCCTGGTGATTTGCTTCAGCAGGAGGGTGGAAAGCAGCACTCAGCAGAAATGGAGACATCAGTCTGTTCCCCCAACTTCTCCTGGGTCGAGGAGAAATGCTCTGACCCCAATTCTGGCTGGAACAGCTCATGGTCCTTGTGGCTGTGGATTCCTCATCCCTGGAAGTGTCCAAGGCTGGGTTGGAGCCACCTGGGACAGTGGGAGGTGTCCCAGCCCAGGGCAGGGGGTGGAACTGGATGGGCTTTGAGGTCCTTTCCAACCCAAACCATTCTGGAATTCTGTGATCCCAGCAGGGATTGAGCAACACAAGGACACAGCTGACTGGGTTTCAGCTCTGCATTTTCTTGTCCTCTGACCTTGTGTGAAGGACACTCAGGTCCCAAGAGCATCCGAGTGACTTTGCAGCAGATAAAAGCAAACAAGGCTTAGGGAAAAGTTCCTCAAGGCCTTCTGAGCATCCATCCCTCCATCCATCCCTCCATCCATCCCTC
>VXBA01005714.1:17676-36322 GCA_013399895.1 Serilophus lunatus | reverse complement strand
TCCATCCATCCATCCATCCATCCATCCATCCATCCATCCATCCATCCCTCCAGCTTTGAGGTGCCTGATCTTTGTGCTCTCTTCTGCCTGAAATATTGATGATAATAAAGGAGGAGCAGAGGAACCTTTGAGGTCACTTAGGAAGGTAAATTCCTCCGTGCCAGGGAAAGAGCTGAGCCAGGCAGAACTGCTCCAGAGCAATTAGACTCTGCCTGTACTACAGAACATTTCCTTGTCATGTTAAAAGAGTCCAAAAAGCAAAACAAAGGGGTTTTGCTAATTTTTCCCTGCTCCATTACCCTGCAGCCAGGAAGGCACTTGAAACACCTCCCGTGTCCTGTGTGTTCAGCTCAGCTTTGCTTTGTCTCAGCAGCTTGAAAGCCTGGTTTTCACTTTAAAAGCCAACTTGCCTGCCAGGTAGCTCCTCTTAATCTCTCAGTCTTGGCCAGAGGCCTCTCCAGGCTGCTGAAAGAGATATCTGCTTCCCCTTTGTTCTTGTGACAAGAAAAGCCTCAGCTATCAAATCATTCCAGATCCCTCTGCAGCCTGAGAGACTGGAGAAGGGAAGGAATCAAAGCCCCGTGGCTCAGTTTAACAGGAAGAGCTGCCAAGGCCAAGGCTTAGGCTACAGCTTTACAAAGCCAGGCTTTTCCAGAGCAGGTAACTCTGGGGCTTGGGAGCAGGGTTATTGTCCTTGGATAACAATCCTTGGGGGAGTGGTTGACCTGGGAAAGGGATCAGAGGCTTCCACCACAGCAATTCCCTGCTGAAGAATGTTCCCATGGGCAAAGGCAGCCCAGGAGCTGGGGAATGCTCTCCCCAGCCAGGCTGGACCAACTAGGACACCCCAGCAGGCTGAAGTGTGTCCACACTGGTCCATACTGGTCCAGTTCCTTCCCCAAAGGTTCTCTGCAGTTTCACAGCTCATCAATTCAAAAGATGTTCCCACAAAGGCAACACTAATTCCTCCAAAGTGACTCCCATTCCCAGGCACTGCCAGCAAAAGGAACACCCAGGTCACCAGTTACTTCAGGGCAAACAAGTATTTTTGGGATAAAGTTCCCTGTGGCTCCAAGGAATTGCTTCCAACATTCACTGGGGTGAGTGTGAAGAGACACTTTTCCTTCCACATGTCCTCCCAAGGCTGGTTTTTTCCCCCGAAAAGCCACCCTGCTGACACACCAGAAGGATCTTGGCAGACTTGTGCACATGAAAAGCTCCCTGTGCATCTTGCCAGAGACATTCCCAAAAGCAGGAACCCCCCAGCAGCTGCAGCCAGCTTTTCCCAGCCCTTCCCAGATGTCCTGGAGCTTCAGTCCTCCAGTGGGGCTGGGAGCTGGGACAACTCCAGCTGCTGCCACTTCAGGAACAGCCTTGCTGGGATGATCCTTCAGGTTCAGCCTGAGTTCACAGCTCAGCAATTCCCCAAAGCTCCTCATCCTCAGGTCTCTGCTCTTGGAGGAGCTGCTCATTCCCAACAGGAACATGTGGCTCTTCTCCAGCAGCTGGACTGTGTGTCCACATCTGTTGCTGCTCCTTTACAGCTGCAAAGCAGCTCTTTAGGGAAGGTTGAGCAGGGTTGAGGAACCAGCCTGGCCCTGGCTTAAGCAGCACAGTGACCCCATTCCATGGAAAAAACACCTGCTGCAGGGATCAAGCTGCAGAAACCCAGAGAGATGCAGCAGAATATTGTAAAAAGGTCCCAGAAACGTTTGGGAGGTGATCTCAGTCTTATCCTACTCCAGTCAGAATAATTCCAGGGGGGATTTCTCTCACTCCAACAGCTCCACCAGGGTCCTTTCTACCCTGATATTCCACCTTGATTTCCCCTTGGGAATATCCATCAGGATCCACAGCTAGCAAGGCTCAGGCAGGCAGAATCCATCCAGGATTAGGGTCTGGAGCAGCTGGTGAAGTTTAAATGTCCCAATATTCTCCACCTCCCAGTTATTTTTTCCAGCTGATATCAGAGGCCTTTGATGTGTGGAAGTGCTCCTGGTCCAGGAGAAAATCTTCAGGGAGGCAATTTGCTACAAATACTCAGCTCCTTAAAAATATTTATATGTGCCAGGAAACGATTAAACCCCATTTAGCATTTTCTCTCCCTTTAAACCTCATTTAATGCAGCATTAAAGCTCCAGCTGAGGCAAATTGGTTCTGAAGTTGTAAAAGAGACTCTGGATCAGCAGGATGGTTCAGGAAGGAGAAAAGGTTGGATGGTCATTGTGGAAAACTAGTGGATGTCCGAGATCCTCAGTTCATAAAATATTTGGGAAATCCAAAATCCTGGTGCACAAAATAAGGCCTGAGGGAATAATTCCACCTGGGACAGCAAAGCTGGGAAATATCACTAAAAAAAAGGGGAAAGTTTCAGCTGGACACAAATCATGGAATGATTTGGGTTGGAAAAACCCTCAAGGATCATTGAGAGGTTCATTCTGAACCCAGAACTGCCACGGCCAACATTATCCACGTTCCCCAAGTGCCACATCCATGTTTTTTGTCCAGGGATGGTGATTCCACCACCCTTTATGGGAAGAAATATTCCCAATATCCAACCTAAACATCCCTGGTGCAACTTAAGGCCGTTTCCTCTTGTCCTGTCCCTTTTTTCCTGGGAGGAGAACTCGACCCCCACCTGGATCCCCCTTCCTGTCAAGGTCCCCCCTGAGCTCCTTTTCTGAGCCCCCTGAGCTCCCTCAGACCTTCCTGGTGCTCCAGCCCCTTCCCAGCTCCATTCCCTTCCCTGGACACGCTCCAGCCCCTCAGTGTTCCCAGGATTTGAGGTGTAAATTCACTCTGGCACACACAGAGAATTCCATCCAGGAGGAGCAGGATGAACACCCCACCAGGAATCCCTGCTCTGTGCTCAAGTGATTCCACATCCATCCCTGTGTGCAGGAAACATCTTCCCTGTGCCAGCTGTTGGCCATCCACGGCCTGGAGTCCCTCTGGATTCCTTCCCGGATAATTCCCGGCCCATCCAGGCACTTCCCATGGCTCTGTTTCAGCACTGGCCTGCTCCTCTCCAAAGAGCAAAGTCCCTTCCATGTGGAAAATCAAATATTGCCCCCGGGAGCCGTGTTCAAGAGGCTGGAACAAATTCCTTCGTGCGCCACCAGCTCCCTGCGGAATGACCTGGATTTTATCCCGTGCGTCCGAGCGCAGGAACCCGGGATCCCCTCGGTGCTGCTGGGCTGTCACCCAGGAAATCGTGTCCCCAGTGGGGCTTGGGAAATGCTCTTAAATGCAGGCAGTTGTTGTGTGCGTTCCATTTTCTGCCTCGTGCCCAAATAACGGGGATAATGCACAGAAGGCTCGTCCCGAAGCGCAGTCGGAGGCAAAGGGAGCGTTTCCCACCGTGGAAACCCGGCAGCTGCTCTGCCACCACTGTGCACCTGAATTCCCTGAATTCCCAGGGAATTGGAGGGTTGCTGAAGGAGCTGGTGGTGCACAGCTCGGCTCAGGGGGGTGGGCTGGCCACTCCTGCTCTGTCCCATTCCCTGGGTAATGCCAGAGATCCCAGGGATGCCCCTGAATTCCCACTCCTTGTCTCATGGCACAAAGCTGCTTGAAGAAGAGTTTTATTATTATAAAGGCAGGGAGCAGGGTTTTCCAAGCAGCTACAAATTCCTGGAGCTGGTTCAGTGGGAGTTTGGGATGCAAGCCCTTCCCAGGATAGCAGGCAGCTCATCCCAAGCCTGCCTTCAGCAGAAGGGGGAGATCCAAAGGGTTGGTGGCAGGAATCGTGGAATCACAGGATGGTTCAGGTTGGAAGGGACCCAGTGGGTCACTGGTCCCACCTTCCTGCTCCAGAAGGATCATCCCAGGGCACATGGCACAGGGAGGAGATTCCACAGGGAAGAATCCAGGGAGAGATCCAGGGAAAGATTCCTCACCTCCTCTAGTCTCTGTTCCAGTGCTGGGTCACTGCACAGGGAAGAAATTGTTCCTCATGTTCAGGTGGAATTTCTGGGCATCAATTCCTTCCTGTTCCTCTTATCCCATTGCTGGCCACCCTCAGCAGATCCTGGATCCATCCTCTGCCTCCTCCCTGCAGGGATGAGGTTCCCTCTCAGGATATCTCTGGGAATGGCCTCCAAGGATTTGTCCTCGAGCCCCTGCTCAGGCTGGAGCAGTTCTGGAGAAATCCAGGAGGATTTGTCCCTGTGTGGGCAGGAGGGACAGGAATTCCTCATTCTGGGCACATGAGAGCTGTGGGTGCAGCCAGAGCTGGGGAAGAGGCTAAAGCCAAACTTCCCACCCCTAAATCCCAACTTCCCACCCTAAATCCCAACTTCTCACCCCAAATCCCACCTTCAAATGTGCTTTGATGGCAAAGAAAGTCATTCAGCTCTCAGGGCTCCAGCAGCTCCTGAGCACAGCCAGGAAATTCCATCCCCTGCTCCATCATCTGATGGACCCTCAGTGTTAAAACTCCAGAGCAGGAATCCCTTTTCCACTCTTTCTCTCTCCTTTGATCCAGAGCTTTGTTCAGGTCAGCAAGAAAGAGAAATTTGGGATGTTTTCCGAGGGTTTGATCTCCTTTTCAGCCTCAGAGGGGGTGGAAAAGGCATCATTGTCCAGATACCTGTTGGAACATTTCTTTTTTGGTTGGATTTGTATTTAAATGCTGATGTGAAGAGAGGCTGAGTTGAGGAATTCACTGTTTATGAGCAATTTCATTTCAGTGTTTGCTTCTCTCAGTGTGGGATTGCTTTGGTTGGAGTTCAGAGGAGCACAAGGATTTTGGGGAAGAAGGGAGTGGTGGAGAATTAATGGGAATTCCTCAGGGCTGAACATCTGCTTCCAGAGGTTTGGTGTTCCTGGAAACTTCGGGGAGCCTTTTAGAGCATCTCAGGATAAACATTTCAAATTAACAACTGAGTTGTGTGAAAAGAAAGGGGAAAAAAACCCTCCTGGTGTTGGTCTGTTCCATCAGCTCCTCTGGAATCTCCACTGGGAAATGGCAGGAAAATAAAAAGGGAAAACAAATTCCAGGTCAGCCCCAGGCATTTTGTTTTAATTGGAAATATGGAAACAAGATGTTTCAGTCTTTTCATTCCTCATTTTTATAGGGATTTGTGGCTTCAGTCTCAGCAATGGTTGAAAGAGGAGAAATTCCTCCTGGAAGGGGCTTCTTCCATCAGCTCCCAGTGCTGAAAATTCAGGATTTGGGAGCCTTTTAGAAAAGCTCACAGAGGCGAAAATCCATTTCAGGTGATGAAAATAGACCTCAAATACATTAAAATAATCTAAAATATAATAAGGACACAGCATTTGCTTCCATGGGCTGGAAAATGCTCATGGTCGGGCATAAATATGACCAATATCCTAAATTGCAACTGCTTATATTAAATCATGGACACATTTTCTTGCAGAGTGACTTAATTTATGGAATTCCAGGATGGTTTGGGTTGGAAGGGACCTTAAAGTTCATCCAATTCCACCTCCCACACCTTCCACTATCCCAGGCTGCTCCAAGCCCCATCCAAGAACACTTTTTTAATTCCACTCTTTCATAAGTTCTAATAAATCAATTAAATTTTGCTTCAACTCTTAAATAAATCAATAAGCTCCAAGGTTTAACAGGATCACACTGAACCTGCACCTTAAAATGAATCCTTGCTCTTCCTTTCCTTCTGATCAACAGAAAAGTGTTTGATTGGGACACTGAAATAATTACCAACATTTGCCTGCAGAGAACTCAGCAGCTGATTTTCCAACTCGCCCTCCATTCCCAGCTCAGTTTTATTGGCTCTTTCAGAGGAGCATTAACCTTTCCTTTGTGTCCCCTCCCTGTCTCCCTTCCCTCTCTGCCAGGAATGTCCTGCACATTCCCTGGGTTTTCCAAGGTCCTTCAAGAGGATTTCCAGTTCAAAGAATCCCAGGCTGCTGCTGTCCAGCTGTTTTAGGGAAGCAGAGAAAAGCCATTCGTGAGCTGCTGGGTTTTTCTAAGGCCAAGCACAATAAACAGCTGGATTTCAGCCTTTTCCAAAGTCTTTTTATCCCAGAATCCCACAATGACTTGGGTTGGAAGGGATAGTAAAGCTCATTCATCCCATGGGTGGGACATTCCACTATCCCAGGTTGCTTCAAACCACATCCAACCTGGCTTTGGACACTTCCAGGGATGGAATATCCCTGGGAAAACCCCCTGGAGTGTCCAGTTCTGCTCTCAGCACAGCCAGCCTTGGATCTGTTCCCTGTTCCACAGAAAGAAAGAAATCTCCCAGTTCAGTTCTGGACTTCCCAGGATGAACATTTGACACTCAGGAATGCAAAGTGCAGACAAAGAGATATCAGGGCTTATTTAATTAATGCATTAACATTCACTCCCAAGATTATTTTATTAAAAAAGCAGCAGCAGAGTTGATCCAAAGTTCTTGGCTCATTCCAGCAATAATAATTCTGAGGGATTTTGGAGTCTGATCACTTTTGGATTCTAACAAAACAAAGAATCACAGGAATTTTTGTGCATTTTCTAATTACTTTTGTGGCCACAGTGGCTTTCCCAGGATGGGTTTCACTGCCCTTCCCAAAGCCACTGGAAGTGCTCAGGAAAAGTTTAGTGGGTAGAAAAACCAGCCACAAAATGCCACTTCTTAAAAAATGCAACCCCTTGGGAAAGGAAAGCAGGAGAGGGATGTTACTCTGAGTAATGGGGTGGAATTGGGGAAGGAAGGGAATGATACTGAATATCAAGAGTGGCTTTTTAACAAAGAATAAATAATAAATTATAAAAATAATTCATTGGCATCACAAGTGCACTTAAGCCCTGCTTTTCTCCTGCCTGTCCCAGGGGGGCTCCAGAGGAGATGGAACCCCCATTCCTGTGTTCCTGCTGGGGAAACTGAGGAAGAAAGAGCTGCCCAAGGGCAGAGAGAGCATTAGAGCTTGGAATGCTGATGGTCTGAAACCTTGGGATTGAGGGGGCTCTTGGCAAGAGCACAGGGATTGGGTGGGTCTTAAACAGAGGGACAATCACTGTCCTCCCTGGGCTGCCAAAGTGTCCCAGAATCCCAGAATGGTTTGGGTTGGAAGGGATATTAAAGATTTTCCCTATCCCAGCTTGCTCCAAGCCCTGTCCAGCCTGGCCTTGGACAATTCCAAGGATCCAAACCTGGAACCCAGCAGCAGCAAAGGGCCACTTCAGCCTCCCCAAGAGCCTCATGTCAGTATTAAAGTATTAAAGTGTCTCCAAAACCTTCCTTCCCATCAGTCTCCCACCTCCAGGGCTTTTCCTGCTCTGGGGAGGTGTCAAAGGCTGGACAAGTCATTGGCTTCCAAAAAGAAGTTGTGGAAAATGTGCCTCTAAAGGATTATTTAGGATTTTAAATGCAGTCCTCCTACATCACCACAGAGGTGCAATGAGAGCAGGGGACATGGAATTCCTGGAACACGTTCCAGGGAGAATCTCTGAAGAGCTGGAGGGGAATGAAACCCCCACCTTCATCTTGCCACTGGTTCCAGTTCTTTGTGGGGTCACAGGGATCATCATCTGCCATTTTTACAGTTTTTATAAGAGCAGAAAATGAGCCTTTTCTCCCCTGAGCCTCATTTAAGGCCAAATGTCCTCAGCTGGTGTGAATCCTCCAGACTTTTCCAGAGTGGGCTGCGAATTCCAGGATATTCCAGTCTCAAGGACTCCCCACCAGCATGAAACCATGGGAGCTGTGTTGGAAGGCAGTGCTGGAGGGATCTCAGGGCCTCCTGCATCTTCTTCAGGACAAAAACCCACAGGAAGGACTGGGAACTCTGAAGGGCCATTTTGGGCACCTGCCCAAAGTCAAACTTTGTGTGTCTGGTACAAGTCAGTGACTGGAGGCATCAGCAAAACTGAGCCTGGACTTGAGTCTCAGTGTCCAAGTGCCTCGAGGGTGGGAGAGTTCTCCCTGTTGCCTGAGTCCTTCCAAGACTCCTCTGAAATTTTTAGTTGGAGAGAAGATAAAGTCCCCCCTGAGCCTCCTTTTCTCCAGGCTGAGCCCCCTCCAGCTCCCTCAGCTGCTGCTCCAGCCCCTTCCCTGGACACATTCCAGCCTCTCCATGTCCTCCCTGCAATGAGGGGACACAGCCCTCGAGGGGTCTCCCCAGTGTCCTCCAGAGGAACCACTTCCCTGGGCACTGAGCTCCGTGCTGCCCCGAGATCCATGGAAATCTGGGAGCAGATTCCCAATGTCCTGTCCCACAACCACCAGCGAGGTCATGGCACATTGTCCACAGGCTGTGCCAGGAGGGAGCAGCCTCAGGAAAAGAGGAGGCTGGAGATTCATCCAGGGAGTTGAGTGAGGAGTGTTTGCATCTCAGACCTGCAGAGCAATTATGGGCAGAAAGGGAAGAGTGGAACATTAGACATTTGTTGTGGGATCAGCCATAAAAAACAGGCACTTTTAGACCCAGCAGAGGCTGAGAGCTGATTGTTCTCTCTCCATCCATGGAGGTAAACATTGGAATGACACTGCTGCTATTTAAGCTAATGGCCAATTTGGGATGAGAACAAATAAGTCTCAACTATCCAGAGGCTAAAAGGATGTTTTCATCCTCCACAGAGGGGAGTTTCAAGCCCAACCATTTTTCAGTGGGAGAAACAAACAACCCAGGCTGTTACTGGGGGGTTCACATGGAATGGGAAGGGGACTGGAACAGCCAGAGGGAGTTCCTTTTGCCCAGGAGCCTCTTCCCACTCCCACTTCACAAGGTAATTTAGTGATTCTTGCTTTAATCTGCTTTATCCCTCCTTCTCTTCCCAAGCTCCAGCCCAGCACCCACCCCACACCCTCCCAGCTCCATGCTCTGGATTTTTGGAGAAATTCCACCCCTGGAAGTGTCCAAGGCCAGGTTGGAACAACAGGGAGAGTGGAAGGTGTCCCTGCCCATGGAACTGGGGGAGCTTTAAGGTCTCTCCCAACCCAAACTATCCTGGGATACTCTGATTCTATGGATGCAATTTGCACCAACCCTGTGGGTGCAAGACAAGTGGGAGAAGGGAACAAAGACTCTTTGAACTCCAAAATTTCCAAATAAAACTTTTAGACAAGCAGAAGGGTCTGCTGAGCAGGTTTTAAAGGGAAAGCTGGAGCAGTTTTCCTTTCCCTTCCAGCCAGTGCCAAGGTTTCAAGCTGTTCATAATGTTTTATTAGCCCTGTAAAGTGCATTTTTATAACATTTTGGCTCAAACAAATTTACCCACCGTATCACAAAGCAGATAAGGGATAATCAAGTCCCAATCCATGTGCAGTTTAATCATTTTCCTGCTTTATGACAGGATCAATGGGTGGCTTTTGGAACAAAGATGTTTCCTCTGGGGAGGGACATTCCCACTTTGTCCAGCTCCTGCCTGATGCCTGAGAGATTGAAGTGGAGATTCCCTTCGTGATAAAACAGCCTGGGTGGTGTTGGGAGCTCCTCAGCTCTTTGCCAATGTTGGACCTGCTCCAATTCCCTCTGGAATTAAGGAGGGATTTGCTGAGCTCGGGGTGTTGGGGAGGAGGTTTGTGTGTCATTGCTGTGGGAAACAAACCACTTGGGAATGAGTTTTGGAGCTGGAATTGTTGCCTCTCTCCTGGGGATGAGGCTGCAGGACAAGGCATCGGCATCCCAGCTGGACACTGGGAAATCCTGACCCTCAGCTTTTCTTAATCCAAATCTCCCAAAGTGTTAAATCCTGGAGCCTCTGGCTGCAGTCTCACAGAATTCCAGAACCAGTGAGGTTGGAAAAGACCTTTGAGATCAGCACCAACCAACCCATGGCACTCAGAGCCACATCCAGGCTTTTCTCAAACACTTCCAGGGATGGGGATTCCACCTCCTCCCTGGGAAGCCCATTCCAATGGCCAATCCCTCCTTCTGGGAAGGATGTTTTCCCAATGTCTCAGGGAGCTCTGCTTTGCAAGCCTGGAATGTGCTGGGATGTGACAGAGCCTCTGCAAAGCCGCAGGAACATGAAAATTCCAGCTTGGTTTCCACCCAGGAAGGTTCTCATTGAACTTTGATGCTGGGCCACCAAAGAATTCCATGCAAAGCTCCCAAAGAGCCTTTTTCCCTCCCACATCCACCCTCAGGGTGGCAGAGGGAAGCTCTGCTGTGCTTCCTCCAGCCCGAGGGGGACATTCCTGGGTCACCAGGATCCCGATAATCTCCATTTCCTTGGAGCCATGTGCACACATTGCCCATCTGTTGCTGTTCAGCATCTCTGTGGCCACAGGCTCTGCCAGAAAATGGGAATATTCCAGCTGCAGGACAGGCAGTCCCTGCTAGAAACCACCAGGAGCTGCAGATCTCCAGCACTTCCAAAGCTTTTGATGGAATGGAGGCTCCTCACAAGTCAGATCCTCTTTGGAAATTCATCCACCAGCCAAAGGTGTGGGAAGACCATCCCAAGTTTCTGCACCCCCCCGTGTTTATCACTGTAGGATAACAGGAATGGGAATTTTTTTGCCTATGGATATAATTTTTATTTAAAACTAAATAAATCCAAAGCGAGCAAAGTCTGTGGGAATGCTGTGGAATTGTATGGATCACAGGGATTGTGCCAATCAAACACATCCCAAGAAATGAGGGGGGTGAGGGTAACAGATCCCTCTCCTTCCATGCAGCTTCCAACCCTCCCAGAAATCCTGCCAGGAATCCTGCAGGATTCAAGAAAGGGAAGAAAAAGCTGTTCCATCCCAGGCTGGGACACTCCAGCCTGTGGGTGGCCACAATTCCTGCTCCTGCCAAAGGAAATCTGTGCTATTCCAGGGATTTCAGGGGCTTTTCCCTGTTCTCCTGGAGCCCTTTCCATCCTGATGGGAGCTACAGATCCTCCTCCCTTCTCAGCAGGAGATCAGCCAAAATCCTGGGGCTTTCCAGCATCTCAGGGAACACGGAGGGAATGATGTTGTTGTTGTTTCCCATTTGTAGGAGGAAGGAAACCCAGGAACCGGTGGGAATGTTGCTTAGCAACGGAGCCAGCACATATTCCAGAAAAAAAGAGAAAATGCAACCAAAGAAATCCCATTCCCAACAGTTTCCAGCTGCCAAAGGCTGAGCCCTCCCAGGGAGGGAATGCCGTGCCCTGGCAGGGTTTGCCAAGCAGGGTATCACCCTCTTTCCAGGGATTTTATGCTTTGGAAGTGCTTGGCTGCCAAAAGAAAAAGTGCATTCCTAAAGTGAGAGCTCCCTGTTGCCTTGTTTTCCCTCGGATCCAAAGGGAGTCAAACACAGAGACCCAACAGAACAAGGAATTCCTTTGCCACTGGGAAAGGTGGATGTGCCCCAAAGGGAAAATGTGGAGCCAGACAGGGATTTTTACCTAAAGGCATCTCCTTCAAAAACACAAGCCCCAAATATCATGAAATCAGGGAAGAGGAGCTCAGTCCCACCCCCTGCCATGGGCAGGGACACCTCTCATTATCCCAGGTTGTTCCAATGGAATGACAAGGCCTTGGGAATTCTGCAGAGGAGGCTCCTTTCCACACCCTCTCCACAACTGAAAGGCTTCTGGAGCTCGAATCCAGTGTCATTCCCAGTGAAACGTGGGTGGGAAAGTGAGGAAAAGTGAGTTTATTTTCTAGGAATAAGGATAAAAGCTGCCCTGGAGGAGCTGGATGCAGCTCCCAGAGGGATCCTGCCCTTCCCACAGTCTCTTTTCTACCCCCATTCCCTGAGGTTGCTGGCAGGGCCATGAATAAATGCCGTGGGTGCAAATTTGAAGCCACCAAAAATGACCAACAAGACTTTCATTAGGTATTTAATTAATAAACCCGATTTCCTGCTGCGTGGCAGATTCATTTCCAGTGAAAACACAGGAGTAAATGCCCAACCTGAGTGGAAAAAATGGATTTCCACTCCCACTTCTTGGAGTGGGACACTCCTTGATGCAAATTCCCATCGTAGGGACAATATTTCCAAGCCATGCACATTTTCTTCACTCCTCATTCTAATTTATTTGGGCCATTTGGAGTTTTATTTCTTCCTAATTGGAATGTTATGGTGTTTTAGGTGGTTTATTAAAAGTATATCTGCTCTTTGGAGCCCCAACAAGCTGGAACTGATGGAGCTTTTCCTGCTAAAAAGCCTCAATAGATGTTTTTAATAATCTCAATTGATGTTTAACACAGAGCTGCCACTGGAAGTCTAAGGAGACACATCGATTTGCAAAGGATTTTGGAATAATAGGGAAATTCCAGCTGGTTTTCCCCAGGTTTGCTCCCAGCTAATTAGCATTAAACCAGCATTTGACTCCCTATAAAATGGGAATTTCCAGTTTGAAACCCCCACTGTGTTTCTCCTGTTTCCAAGGATTTCTCTCCCCTAGGAAATGCTGTGTGGATTTTGGGGGCAGATTAAAATGATATTTATATGATTTTGGGGCAGTTTTAGGGCTCTGGGTGTTGGTGTTTGGGGTTTTTTTGGGAAGTCCTTATGTGTCACCTTGGATGGACCCCTGTGACCTCCTTTCTTTGCTCCCCTGTGTGACACCACTCATTAAAAATGGCTTTAAACTGGAATTGGGGAGGTTGAGATTAAATATTGGGAAGGAAATTTCTCAGATTCCTTGGTGTGCTTGGATTTGACATATTTGTGTCTTAACAGCTCCTGATTGACAGGGATCTTGTTTTATCCAGGACTCCCAATCCATGTTCATTTATAAGAGGATTTCAAGCCCTTCTCTCTTTCTAGGAGGATTTTCCTCACTCTTAAGCAACACTGTGGATTCCAGGAATTCCAGCATTGAAATGATGTCAAATCAACATAATTTTCTCAGGCCCATCAAGGATTTGTGTTGCACAAGGTACACACCAGGATTCCCTGCTCCAGGAAAAATGATCCCCAGGGAAAGCCCTGCACTGCATTCCCCAGACCTCACTCAGCTCCAAATCCCTGTGATTATCCAAAATATTGGAGCACCCCTTCCCTTCCCTTCCCTTCCCTTCCCTTCCCTTCCCTTCCCTTGACAATATTTGGGGAATATGGGATAATATATTGGGAGATTTGGGGTTTTCCTCAGTCCCAGACTCCCATTCCCACATGGATTCTGTGCTGCCCCCAGGGATGCAGAAGGAAAAGGGTCAATGGCTTTGCCAATTAAAATTTCAGGAAGCTCCATCCACTGTGATCCCTGGCACAGATAAAAATTCCAGGTTTCACATTCTCGTGGTTGAACCCTTCCTGAACATCCAGTTATTGGATTATTCCAGGCACTGAGGTGGAAAAGAACCACTGGGGATGCTCAGGAAGCTCCATGGAAAAGGATCAACTCCAAAGCTCCACGCTGAGCTCAGTGCAGTGAGGGGTGGGATGTAATCCCAGAGTCATCCATGGGAGATGATTCCTGATAAACAGACACGTCCTTGAGAGTAAAGGAATTAATGCTGGAATAAAGCTTAAACTCTGACCCAGCTCAGGCAAAGAATTCCCAGCTTTTCCAAGAGCTGAGGAACAAATTGACTGTGTTGTCCCAAGGATCCCCCAAACAACCCTTTTCTCCTCGTTATAATGCTGGTTCTCCATGGGATTTGGTGGTGCTGGGATTTTCTGGACCCCTACAAGTGGCTTGTTCCCTGAGTGGCTTTGGAAAGGCCATTCCAATGGAATACTGAGCCAGCTTTGACTCTCCTGCCTGAGGCTGCAGAGGTGGGAACATCAGAAAAGCCAATCCAGGTTTTCCAGAAAGGTTGTAAACAGATTATTCTTGGCTGTTGTTTTCTGGGGGAAGGGCTGATCCATCTCCAGCTTTCCTGAGCAATTCATTAGAGGGACATTTCCATGTGGAGACACTTCCAGGTGGTTGTGTCCCAGCCCTGGGATCAGAGCCTGGTCTGGTCCATCAGACCCAGCCCTGGGATTGGCATCAGGATCTGAGGAGCAGCTCCTGGATCTCGGAATCACAGACTGGTTTGGGTTGGAAGGGAAGTTGTGGAGGTGACAAATCCATTTTTTTGGGAAGCTGGGGGGTCAGCCACATCTCCTGGGCTGATCCCACCAGGATGGGAAATTCCTCCCTGCATTCCAGGAGCTGGGGAAGGGGGAGCAGGGGGTTAAGACACAGCCCAGCAGGATGGATCCACCTGGGAAAAGGTGCCCAGGGATGCTTCCCAAAGCAGGCAAAAGAAGGGAAAATTGGCCATTTTGGGTGTTGTTTGGGAAGCAAAGCACTCATAAACTCACTGCCCTTCCAGAGGGCGTTGTAGCAACATTTTCCTTGGAAAGTTGTCCATTGTTATCCACTTGTATCTTATTCCTGCTGTGATTTTTTTGCCCAAATACTTTATTTTAATGCTGGGGACACTGTTGGGGTTTTTTGGTTGTTTGTTTGGGTTTTTTTCTTGTTTCCTCTCCTTTGCTGCTGACATTTCCTGGGGGTCACAAAACCATGGCAGAGCCAAGGCCACAAACAACCAGGATTTTAGGCAGTGGAAAGCTAAAATAAAAAGGTGGAGAAGGAAAAAATAATCCCATCCTTGGGAATCATCTGTGCAGCAGAACCTCCAGGTACACCCTGGAGTGGGAAAGCTTTTCCAAGGAGGCTCCTCTCACAGCACAGATGATCCTGAGAGTAAAATAAATCCTCTTTCTTTGCCATCCGAGTGTTTTACACGGTTCAATTAAAGCCTCGGAGATAAAATCCTTTCTCCTGGGTGTTTTCCTTTGCTCCTCTCTCTGTGTCACAAGTCATTTCAATATTTTACTATCTCAGTAATAAAAAATACATCACTCCTTGCCAGGCAATATTAATTCAGCAGCTTCCTCGCTCCATGAAGGAATTCTGAGAAGTTTTTTGCTTCATTTTCCCGGAGATAAAAATGTGGGAGCAAGTGCCAAGGGGGGCAGTGGCAGAAGGAGGTCACTTCCATGGATTTGTCTTGAAGGCTCTGGGCCATCAGCCAGATCTCTGTCCCCAAAAATGAGCCACACTCCCATTATTTCCCTAAAATATACTTTAAAAAAAGGGAGAAAAAGAATCAACACTTTGCTAAGGATTAATTAATTTGTGCTCCCCAGTTGAATCCTTTAAACCATTCTATCCTTAAATGGTCCCAAGTGGAATGATGGATCTTCCCCATGGTGTTCAGAGCAGCAATAAATCTACAATTACTTTATTACACTAAAAAATACATTAAGGCCTTGCAGCAAAGTCAAGTTTGATAAAACAATTCCTTGGCTCTGACACTGGAAAGAGTTGGAATCAAAGGAGATGTGGCTGGAAAATTGTGCCCCGTGTTTCACAGGGAAACTGCTGCTCCCTCATTTTGCTGTGGTGTCATGAGGAAGAAATTCCTTAAGGGATGTCTGGGGTAAATAGCAGGAAAACGACTTCCAGGGAATTCTCACACCAGCCAGACCCACCTGAGTCTGAGGAATGTGAAGGGGTATAAATATATTTGTGCACCTGTGAATAAAAGGCTTGGAGCCCCTTTGCTCTGGAGAGCTGGAATTGCTCAGCATGGAGAAGAGAAGGATCCAGGGAGACCTTAGAGCCCCTTCCAGAGCCCAAAGGGGCTCCAGGAGAGCTGGAGAGGGACTGGGGACAAAGGGGGAATGGCTTTCCACTGCCAGAGGTGAGATGGGATTTTGGGAAGGAATTCTTGGCTGGGAGGGTGGGCAGCCCCTGGCACAGGGTGCCCAGAGAAGCTGTGGCTGCCCCATCCCTGGGAGTGTCCAAGGCCAGGTTGGAGCAGCCTGGGATAGTGGGAGGTGTCCCTGCCCAGGGCAGGAGTGGGATGAGATGGGCTTTAAAGTCCCTCCCAACCTGAAACATTCAGGGATTGTATAAATATAAAAAATTCAAAATGCTTTTATGGACATATTTGAAGCAAGGGCTGTTCCCTCCTGCAGCTGGAATGGTATTTTCCCTTCTTGTGCAAGAACAAAGGGATAAAAGCCCCTTAGGAAACAACCATCCTGTTGTTTCATGGACAGGGCCCATCAATAAAGGATGAGCAGGAGAAGCAGGGAAGAGCAGCAGAGCTTGGAGCCTGATTAGTCTCTTCTCCCAAATTTCTCAGGAGGCCTTTGCTGAGCCTGAGCTGGTGAATATTTTATAAGGGGAGCTCCCATTCTCTCTGAGCTTCTCCTTGTGCCTTCTCCCAAAATAATCCCTTGTTTTGCTGAGGGAAATCACTGCTAATTTTAGCCTTCTGTGTGGAAAGCAAGGGATGTTCCCTGGATGAGTGGGAGAAGAATTTTGGCTCCCATCTGACGGCAGGGGCTGGGCAGCAACCTGGAAAATGCTGTCCTGGATTTATGGGGTGATCCCACCTGGAGCCAAGGACAGGGATGGAGATGTTCCTGACAGCTGGGGACAGGCCAGTGGGCTTTGTTTGTGGCCTCCAGTTCTCCCAGTTCACCCACTGGACCACCCTGAGTTATCCCACCCCCTGCACACAGTTGGGAAAAGAAGGAAGAGAGGAAGGAGATCTTGAGGAAATCCAATGGTTTTGATGGCAGACAAAACAATAAAGACCAAGAATAAAATAAAATCAAAGTCACTTAGAAATTCTCCTGCTCTTCTCCCTAAAAACAAGGATAAAGAAAATAAATCCAGCATCCCTTGGGATGTTCTGTTCCCTCTCCATGTCTGTTCTCCACTCCTTTGAGGGCTTGGATGGAGTTTGTCCTCACGGGAAGCACAGCCCTGCTCACTCTTGTGCTCTCTCTGACACAGGAAGGGAGAAAACTGAGGGTTCCCCCCCCCCCCTCTCCCAGTATTCCTGCCTTTTCCCAGGAATGGCACCTGCAGACCAACTCTGGGCATGATCCTGCCCACATTTTCTCCCAAATCCCAAGGGAGGGAGGATGCACTGAACAACTTCTTGGAGGAAATCCTGCTCCATCCCTGCACAGCTGAGAGGGAATCCCAGTTCAATGAACTGGGATTCACCTGTCACTGGGAATCACAGAATCCTGGAATGGTTTGGATTGAAGAGGAGTTTAAAGGCCATCTTTGTCCAACTTCTCTGCCCTGGGCAGGGACACCTCCCACTGTCCCAGGCTGCTCCAACCTGGCCTTGGACACTCCCAGGGATGGAGAATCCACAACTTCTCCGGGAAACCTGTTTCCATAAGTACAAAGTACTAGGAGAAGGTGGATTTTCCCCTCCATCCTCATCCCTATTGGAATTCCCCAGGATTTCCCATCCCCCCATGAGCAGACTGACACCTCCAAGAGCTTTCAGCAGTTGAGGTGCCTTCACTGAGGCCAGAACTGCCCGGTGGGCTTGGATTTTGGGATGGGAAGAGCCACAATGCCTTGGATGGAGCCATTCCTGAGGGATGCACGCTGTGGCCAAGGGCTCATCCTGCTGTGCCACCTCTCTGTGCCCATCCAGCCCTTGCTGTGCCAACAGCCAGGGGCAGGGCAGGGATTTGGGAGCCTTTTCCCCTCTCACAGCAGGGTCCTGATGGGGAATTGATCCCACCAAAGGCATGGGAGACAGCCCAGCTCTGGGATCAAAGCCAGCAGCCGCCTGGGATGTTAAACCCCCCCCATTCCTGCCCCAAATCCCACTCCAGAGCCCTTCACATCCCTCCACACCACCCCCAACTTCCACCTTTCCCCTTGAGCATCCAGAGCAAACAACCCCCGGGATCACAATTCCCTGGGTTCCAATCCCACTTGGAGCCAGACAAATTCCTCACAGCCACTCTCATTAAATCCCCCCCCCCTCCCTATCCTCAAAATAAAAAAAAACCCCTTTCCCTGTTTTTTCCCTCCCTCCACGAGGGAACAGAGACACAAAGGAGGGCTGGGATTTCTCCAGGCAGCTCCTGCTCCTTCCCTGCTCCAGACAACTAATGAGATGTGCGTGGGCGAGTGTCTCCTGCACCTCAGCTCTGCTCTCACATGGAGCCAGGCATGTGATGGGATCACACAGAGGCCACACACACACAGCCCCCTCTGCTCCCTGCCAGCTGAAATCCACCCCTTCTCCTCTTTATTAAGGGCTTTCATGCTGGGCACAAAGAGGAGGGTTCCCCTGAGCTGTCACATTTGTAGGATTCCAGTTTTTAACCCTCATCCTGCTTTTTCCAGATTGTCCCCACTCCTCGGCATCAAAATCCTTTCCTTCACAAAGTCCTTTATCCCACTTTATCAGGAATTCCTTTGTCACAGTATTAACAAGGTTGGAAGAGGTCAGGAATGGGATGAACTCCTTTGAAATCCTGGGGGTTGCAGGTCTCAGACCTTCCCATCCCACCAAGGACCCCCAGGGTGGGTGAAAACACTGAAGTTTTCAGGGACAGGAGGAGAGGAGCAGCTTTAACCCACCAAAACCAGGGATTCCTGGTCCCACAGAAGAGAAAGAAAGAGCAAAACCCCTCCCTGGGTGTTCATCTCTGCTCATCCTTAAATCCATCCTCCCCCCCAAATTTCTGGAGACAAGTGGAGAGTTGGTGTTTCTCTGTCACTGTGATTTTGGTTTGATTTTCAAGCAGGAAATTAAACCTCTGCAAAAAACAACATTGCCATGAGACTATTTGGACTTTCCCCCTCAGTTCTTCAAGGCTCCAGCAGAAAAATGAAAAGAAGGCAAATCCCACGGGGTAAAATTAAAACTGAATTAAACTCAGTGGTTTTTTTTTCTTTAGCTCAACACTCGTTTACTGCTTGGAAACCTCATGGATATCTTCATTTTCCAGTCTCCAGGACTCCTGTATCCCC
>VXBA01005714.1:0-17671 GCA_013399895.1 Serilophus lunatus | reverse complement strand
CCCCCCCCCCCCCCCCCAGCCTCAGGTATTTACCTGGGTATGAACTTCCCTGGATCCACTTTGTAACTATTCCCTCTGATGAGGTTCTGTGTTGAAAACAAGAGTTCAAATTTCATACTCCATTACCTAAGGAACAGGACACAAAAATCCATTTACACAAACCTCCCGGGAGTGCTTTGGCTAAAAATAAGCTCATTTCCTGCAGTTAAAGCTCCTACCTGCTGCAGGAAACCCCAATCCTGCTGCCAGCAGATATCAATCCCCAAACACAAACAGCAGTTTGGCTCCTGGGAGCTGTTTGGAGACTGGGATGGATCCCACTGAATTCCATAAACTACCCTGAAAAACTGGGAGGGAAAATAGAGTGGCAAAGGTGGGGTAAAGGAGAACAGGCTGGATTGTCCATGTGAGGCAAACAGTGGGAATCCATGGATTTCCAGGGAGTCCTGTTGAGTGGTGGCAGCTGATCCATATTTTCCTCTGTGGAGACTTTAATTCCAGGCAGTGGGAAAGCAGCAGGTGGGATTTGAGTCCAACACGTGGTGTGAAGGGTTCTGCCCATCATCCAGGAGCTCAGGGTCTGGTTTGGAGAGTGATGGATTTGTCCCACATGGATTATCCCTTTCCTTGTGCCTCTGGTGGGCTCCTGGGAAAACCAGCTTCTCCCAAAAGGAGCTGGAAAACATGGACATGCCACATTTCTGAGGATGGTACTGAGTGCCTTCACTCAGATTCCAGCAGATTTCCTTCCTTCCCTTGGTTGTAATTCCATCACATAAAAGCAATTGAGTTCTCTTGGCAAGATTTGGTCCCTTTATCCTCCTGGGTCTAACCTTGTAATCCTATTTAAGGGGTATTTAAAGAGCAGGATTGGGGTGTTGGACTCTCCTTGCCCATCCTGCCAAGCTTGGCTCAACTCCTTGTGGAATCCACATCCCTTCTGGGCACTTACCCCCCAAATCTATCCTCATTTGGGTGGGAAGGGGGTTTCTTTATCATTTCCCAAGGGTTGGGCAGGTCTGGCCCTGGATGACCTTCCTTGTGTTGCTGCTTCAGCCTGGAATTCTCCTTGAAATCCAGATCCCAGTGCAGCTCATCCCCCTCCCTCACACAACGAAGCCACATCCCAAATGAAACATTTGAGGAGCACTTTTGCCTTTTTTTTTTTAAACAAAAATCTCAGCCTGTTTCTAAGCTGTCCTTTGCTTCGATCCTGGCCAGTGATTTCCCTCCTCCTTTCCTGAGGAAGATCCGTGTGAGTGCAGCGGGATGTGGGTTGTGTGTGTTTGTAGCACAGACAACCAAATAAATGATGAAATGAAAATAAAGAGGCCAGAACACCGGGTTGGAAGGATTCCCTTTGAAGCATCTTCACCTCGCACTTGGCAACAGCAACTCATTTTATTTCTCCTCTCAGTGGGATTAATTACGGGGCAGGGAAAACTCCAGGAGTGAGATGTCAAAAGGTGTCACATCTTGGGCTCCCTCCTTGCAGAGATTCCTGCCTGGCACTCGCTGTCTCATCCCTGTTATCCCAACAACAGGAGAACTGGGACTGGAGAGCAGTAGCAGCTGGAGGTTTTCTGCTCCAGGCATGAAATTATTCCAGGGGATTGGATAAACTGGCTCTGCCAGTCTTGTGCTTTCCCAGTCCTTGTGTTTGGACACCTCCAAACCTCCCTGGGCAGCCCCTTCCAATGCTTAACAACCTTTCCCAGGAAGAAATTCCTGCTGATCCAGGTGCCCTCCTTTGCCATGGCACACTCTAAAGTTTGCTCCCAAGGACTTCTGCTTTCACATCTCACAGCCTCTTCCTCTCCTGCTGCTGTTTCATCAGTTGGATTCCCAAGGAAACACGGCTTAGGTGCTTATCCTGTGTTTGTGTGAGGGACACAGGGAATTAGGCTCCTTTTAATGACTTTTAAAGCCACTTGCACCCAAATTAGGCAGCAAGGTCAGAGATAGAATCTCCTATTGGTATTATTTCCATGCACTGAGAGTAAAACCTATTGTAAGATGTGCTGGAGAGTGTCCAGGGAAGGGAATGGGGGTGGGAAGGGGCTGGAGCCCCAGGAGCAGCTGAGGGAGCTGGGGGGGCTCAGCCTGGAGCAAAGGAGGCTCAGGAGGCACCTGGAATTCTCTGCAATCCCTGCCAGGAGGGGGGATGGGATGAGCAAAGAAATTATTAGGAGAGGGAATTTATTTGATAGAAAAGGGGGAATGGCTTGAAGCTGAAGGAGGGATATCAAGGAGAAATCCTTCCCTGGGAGGGTGGGCAGGCCCTGGCACAGGGTGCCCAGAGAAGCTGTGGCTGCCCCATCCCTGGGAGTGTCCAAGGCCAGGTTGGAGCCCCCTGGGACAGTGGGAGGTGTCCCTGCTCATGGCAGGGGGATGGAACAGATGATCTTTGAACTCCCTTCCAACCCAAACCATTCCAGGATTCCATGGAAGTTGCACTGGATGGAGCTGATTGAACCCCTGTTGCCACTGTTACTGTCCTACAGGGAATTCCCACAGGGAAAGCATGGAAAACTTAGTTCTCAAGGTGGAAACAACCTCATATAACCTGTCTCAAACCCTTGTGCTCTGTGTCAGGATGTCCCCACCTCTCTGGGCTGCAGCAGGAGGTGGTGTCAGAGCCCAGCACAGGCAGTTTTGTCTTTATTATGTCGGGAATTCTCCAGGATAATTCTCCTCCAAGCTTTACCCACCCACCAGCCTGGCAGCAGTGAAGAATTCATGCTTGCAAAATGCATCGTTTTCTTCCTCTGGAGCATTTCCAAGCCCTGCTAATTTCTCAGGAGTGTTGTGGAGCTGCTCGTGAGGTGCCCGTGCCTATGGATTGAGCTGAATTAAAAAAGATGGGCTTTGACTGCAGCTGATTTGCTGAGTGATCCAGCTCAGGCCTCCTGGATGTCATTTCCCATCCTGAATTCATCAGGAGTGATCCTGGATTTCCTACCGTGTCATTGATACCAGTATTGACTGGTATTACAGAAATAAAGCTTATTTATATAAAAGTTCTCTTCTTTAGGGCCAGTTTGGCTGCATGGAAGGAAAAGCTGGAACATATAGAGAGGATCCAAATCCAGCCAAAGTTTTGGGAATGATCATTGGAAATCAGGCCCCAGAGCTGAGATGTTCAGGGTGTTTTGGGGATCCTTTTAACAGGAAAAGTGCCCTATAAACTGCAGGAGACCCAGAGATCTCAGAGGTCCCTATAGGTCCCACAGACCCCATAGGACTCCTAGGCCTTATAGATCCTATAGGACTCACAGCCACCACAGACCCTATAGGCCCTAAAGCCCTTATGGACCCTATAGGTCTCAGAAGATCCACAAGTCCTAAAAGACCCATAGGTCCCAAAGGACCCAGAGGTACCAAAGATCCACAGGCCCAGAAGATCTATAGGTCCCAAAGATCTATAGGCCCCAAAGATCAGTAGATCCCAAAAGATCCATAGATCCCCAATGACCCATAAGCCCTGAAGATCCATAGATCCCAAAAGATCAATAAGCCCCAGGAATCCATAGATCCCCAAAGATCCATAGCCCCCAAAGATCCATAGATCCCAAAAGATCCACAGCCCCCAAAGATCCATAGATCCCCAAAGATCCATAGCCCCCAAAGATCCATAGATCCCCAAAGATCCACAGCCCCCAAAGATCCATAGCCCCCAAAGATCCATAGATCCCCAAAGACCCATAAGCCCCAAAGATCCATAGATCCCAAAAGATCCACAGCCCCCAAAGATCCATAGATCCCCAAAGATCCATAGCCCCCAAAGATCCATAGATCCCCAAAGATCCACAGCCCCCAAAGATCCATAGCCCCCAAAGATCCATAGATCCCCAAAGACCCATAAGCCCCAAAGATCCATAGATCCCAAAAGATCCACAGCCCCCAAAGATCCATAGATCCCCAAAGATCCATAGCCCCCAAAGATCCATAGATCCCCAAAGATCCACAGCCCCCAAAGATCCATAGCCCCCAAAGATCCATAGATCCCCAAAGACCCATAAGCCCCAAAGATCCATAGATCCCAAAAGATCCACAGCCCCCAAAGATCCATAGATCCCCAAAGATCCATAGCCCCCAAAGATCCATAGATCCCCAAAGATCCACAGCCCCCAAAGATCCATAGCCCCCAAAGATCCATAGATCCCCAAAGACCCATAAGCCCCAAAGATCCATAGATCCCAAAAGATCCACAGCCCCCAAAGATCCATAGATCCCAAAAGACCCATAAGCCCCAAAGATCCATAGATCCCCAAAGATCCATAAGCTCCAAAGATCCATAGATCCCCAAAGATCCATAAGTCCCAAAGATCCATAGATCCCCAAAAGATCCATAAGCCCCAAAGATCCATAGATCCCCAAAGATCCATAAGCCCTAAAGATCCATAGATCCCAAAAGGTCCACAAGCCCAAAAGATCCATAGATCCCAAAAGATCCATAAGCCCCAAAGATCCATAGATCCCCAAAAGATCCATGGCCCCATAAGCCTCATGAAACCCCCAGGCTCCTACAGGCCCCACATCATGGACCTTATAGGTCCTATAGGCCCCATAGGTGCCAGAAGTGATCAGATGTGATTATAGGCACAGGTTCATTTGCATATGCTAATGAGGAGCTGCCAAGGATTTCAGGGCAGGCGAAGCTCCGGCTCGTGTGAGTTGTCACAATTGATTCCAGAAATTGGATTGTGCCGAGTTTTTGCTCAGCTGCCAAGATTTTTCACTGGAGGAAAAGCAGGGGGAAAATGAACAAATCCCAGCTAATTTCATGGAAAATTTACTCCTTTCAGCGGGTTTTTGTAGTGAAAGAAATGCTCATGTGTAAGAAAAGTCTTTTAAGCCATGCAGGATCCTTGTCATTGCCTGGGAACATCTGGGAGCTGAAAAGTCTTTCCAGGTATCATAGAAAATGCAGCCAAACACATTTTATATTGTCCAGAGAAATAATCAGCCCAAGAATCAATTTGGCCTTACAGATACTCTTTTAAAAATAAATCACTGAGCCATTAACCTTGAAAAGGTCAGCATTGTCCTGAGTGAATTCAAAGTAACATTTGAAGGAATATTTAGCAGGAAAATATATTCACAGCTTCTTAATATACTGTTGGTTCCTAAATTAAAACCCTTTCCTGGATGTAGCTGAATCAATTCCCAGTATTCCCCTGGAATTGGTGGGAAGGCAGGAATTTTGCTCTCCACAAAAGCCCAGCTTTATTCTGTGACTCCCTGTCCTCACAACTGGTGCCTGCTTGTCTTCTGCTCCCTAAAAAGAATCCAGAGTGGCTTTTCATCCCTTCCCAGGCTCAAACACAAAATTTGGGAAGGGCCAGTCCTGGAAACTGAGAAGCTCTGGATGCCAGAGGGGAAGAAACAGCTTTAGTGACTTGTCACTAAAAGCAAACAGCAAATAGCACCTTCTAAAAATATCAAAATAACACCTTCTAAAAAAAATAGCCTCTTCCAATTAAGAGAGATCCTGAAACTGGAGATTTTTCATGGCCTGAGAATGAAAACAAATGTTATATAAATAATTTGGGGCTATAAAAAGGTTGCATGTAAGTGATGTGAAAACAGGGTTCACTTTGATGTCGATGTTTTTATCACTTCTTTATTTAAGCTAAAATTGAGTCTTTCCTTTGTCCTACATATTTTCAACTCATTTTGAACCCTAAATCAAATTTTGTGTTTAAATGATACTGACTTGTTACAACAGTTTCAGCTCTTCCCCCTGAAGGAAAGGGTTTTGAACTGAGAAATTTGTCAAATCAGCTCCTTTCAACAGTCAGGGCTTTAATAAATTACATTTAAAAGGCAAGAAACCACAACAACGGATATTTTACTAAAAAAGACCAAGAAAATTCTGACTTCTGACCAGTTCTTGACCTGGGAACTTGAAGTAGAAGGGATTGGGGTGACCATGGATTTCATAATAGCAATGGATGGTTGATCCTGCCCTGGGGATCATCTGGGATGGCTCAGTGTCCTTCCCTGTGATAAACAGGGATCTAAAGATTCCCAGTCCATGGTGATGCTTGAAAGGACAAGGGCTGAGCTCTGCAGGGGATTTTCTGTGGCTGCCCCATCCCTGGAAGTGTCCCAGGCCAGGTTGGAGCACCCTGGGATAGTGGGAGGTGTCCCTGCCCATGGATAAGCTTCAAGGTCCCTTCCAACCCAAACCATCCTGGGATTCTGTGATATCCAGACTTTGGAAAAGGCTGAAATCCAGATTTTTTTATATATTTGCAGCTTTATCCTGCTCTCAGTGGCTCAGATGGCTCCAGTTTTCCCAGTTTTCCCTCCTCCTGCCTGGGGGTGCCTGGGCCCCTCTGAGCTGAGTTACCTTCACTTCTCCTTTCCCTTTCCCTTTATCTCCATCTGGGCTCGTTGGATCCAGGAGCTGCTGGAAATGTCAGTCAGGCTTTGCAGGGATTGCTGTG
Source organism: Serilophus lunatus (assembly GCA_013399895.1). Classification (NCBI taxonomy): domain Eukaryota; kingdom Metazoa; phylum Chordata; class Aves; order Passeriformes; family Eurylaimidae; genus Serilophus; species Serilophus lunatus. Next base: position 11,216 of record VXBA01005714.1, on the reverse strand, counting down.
CTCATCAGGAAGGTCTTGATAACACGGATAACCTTCCTGTGTGTGTGCTCCGGGATGGAACAGGGGACACCAGCACAGCCTGCATTCTCATTTGACCCAACATTCCCCCCTGTTTGCTGAAGTCAGGCTGGAAAATTAAAGCAGGAGAAATCTGGAAACAAAATCTCCACATGGAAAAGCCTTTTTTTCTTTTTTTTTTTTTTAGGGAAGGTCAGTGTGAGGCCGAGCAAAAGGAGCCCAGTTGCAGCTATAAGGGAATAAACAGATAAGGGCAAGAGGCTTGAACTGCTTTTCCATCTCCCTGCTGGTCCCTGGCAGGGAGCAGAGGATTTCCTGCAAACTCCTTCCTCAGGCAGTGGCTGGGCAAGGTTGAAGTTTGTCAAAGTGATTTTCCAATTTTAAATGTCATTTTTTTCCCCTCCTGAACCCAGACCTCTCCATTCTGATGGCTGTTTTCTCATTTTCTGATTTCTCTTTCAGATATTTCCTCCTCCCATTCCTGTGTTTCCTCCCTTTGCTGTTCCCAGAGGACGAGGGGGACACATGGCTAAACCCAAAGGAATATTTTTGAACTTAAAATGTACAAAATGAAAGAAATACCCTCGGAATTAAGATCTCCCCAACATCTTTTACCTGTAAATCACTGCCAGCTTTGACAGGGAAATCTGCTGAGCAAATGGGATGTTCAATATGAGTCCACAGGGGTGACTGAAGATCACCTTTCCCATTTTTTTCCCATTGTTTCCTTAAAGCTGCCACCCTTTCCTTGCCAGGGAGGTTGAAGGTGATCATCTGAGCACAATTCTGAACTCCCAGGGAGTCTGGAAAACCTTCCTGAGTGCTGGAGCTGGAGAGCACTTGGAAAAGGGCTGGAGGGATCAGTTTAAGAGCTGCTTCCAAGGCAGGGGAAACAGCCTCAAGTCACACCAGAGGAAGTTTGGATTGGATATTAGGGAAATTTCTTCGTGCAAAGGGTTTAAAAAGTATTGGAGCGTTGTCCAGGGAAGTGCTGGAATCACCATCCCTGGAAGTGCTCCAAAAACACGTGGATGTGGCACTTGAGGACATGGTTCAGTGGTGCTGGTTGCTGGTCTTGGAGGTCTTTCCCAACCTTTTCCATGATTCTGTGAAATTCCTCAGCAGTTTGTGCTCTTGGTTTGAAGTTATTCTGGAAATAAAGCAATGGATTTTGGGAGGAAGAACCCACCGAACCCAACGTGTTTTTAGGAATCTGAAGTGATCTGAGAAAAACCAAAGCCAAATTCCCATTGCTCCCAGCCAGGCACGGATGGGATGAGTTTGCTCCAGGCATCCCCATGTTTCCCAGAAGATTCCCACAGACACTGGGTGATAATTTCAGAGCTGCTGCTTCACTGGAAGCATGAAATAATCCTTTGGAGAGCGATGCTTCCACAAATAACAGAAATTGGGTTCAGAAAAGCAATTCTGGGGCTGCTGGGCAGGTAAATGAACCCAAATAATTGTGCAAACACTCAGACAAAACAACTGCAACAGGCTCTGAGGGCAGCTCAAACCCTCCTTCCCAGAAATCCTCTAAGTCCAACTTAATGACTGCCTGGAGGAGCTGCCAGCCCTCTCCACAAAGATTTGGGTTGAAATTTCCAAATGTGCAAAAAAGAGCATTTGATTTCATCTGATGAACCCAAGGCAGATGTTTTACTTCAGGGTGGGGATGAATCAGGGCTTTCTCTGCCTTCTTTGCAGCTTTGGGGCTTTATTGGGGAAGTGACAACTCTGGAATCAGCTGGAGTTTGGGAGCAACTGGGAGCAAAGGGGTGACTCCACACTGGGTTAGATCCTGGCACAGGATCCAGGCAAAGAAACCAGCACAGATTATCCAGGAAAGAAAAAAAGTGTGTTTAAAGACCTCGAGTCTTGCCTGGTTTCTGTGGCTTGTGTTTCCTTCTGCCTGCTCTGAACCTTCAAAAAATGGGAGAAAGCTCCATTCCAGGATAATTCACACTGGAATGTTTGCTTGCAGCCCCACAAAGCTGCTCCTGCACCCCCAGGGAGTGTGGACAGGCTGGGTTGTCCCAAGGGAAGAAGGAAAACATGGAAAAGGTTGTCCCTGTGGTGAACTCGGTGGGAGAAGAGTTAAAGGCTCCAAGATCCAAGGAGCACAAACCCAGCCTGGAAATCAGGAAGGTTGGAACCATCAGAGCAGTGGGATTTTGGAGTCTCCTCACAGCAATGAGGGCAGAAAAATGTATGGAAAATGGGAGGAAAATGTTGGAAAAATTTATGGACAGGTTTGTGTGACACAGCTGGGGGGGGGGGGTCACCACTCCTTTGCTCCTGGTGCTTCCATCCCCTGAACTGGTGGGAAAACAATTCCCAGTTCTTCTGGAGGACCTGCTTGGGAAGCTGAGATCAGCTCCTATTTCTTCTGTACACACTTGGATCAGGAAAAATTAGAAATCCCAGAATAAGGATAACAAAGGGCAAAGCAGGAAGAGCCTGGTCAGGGACATTTGTCCTCTGGGACTTGGCCTCTTGCTCCTGGGATTTGATCCTACATGGGCAGGGAGAGGAAATGGAATCACTGCTGTGCTCAGGCTCTCCTCCTTTCTTTTATTATTTACTTTACAAAGCTGTGTCAGGGAGGGTTTGGTTGGATCTCAGGGGAAGGTTCTCCCCCCAGAGGGTGCTTGGGCACTGGAAAAGGCTCCCCAGGGAATGGCCACTGCTCCAAACCTGGTGAAATCCCAGGACAACACTCAGGGACAGGGTGGGATTGTTGGGGTGTCTGGGCAGGGCCAGGAGTTGGATTAGATGACCCTTGATCCTGGGATTCTGTTTTCTGCCTTCATTTTTAGACAGGAACAAGAGGAATTCCAGCTGGCTGCACTTTTCTGGGATCTCAACCCTTCATTCAAGCTGCACCAACCCTCAAGTGTTGTTGCTCCCCCAAATCAGTGCTGTTTATTCTGCATTTTGCCTTGGATTTTGCTGTTGTTTCTCTTGGAGCTGCCTGGCATTGCAGAGCTTTTCTAAGGATAAGATCACAGGCTGTGCACTGGGAAGATGAAGGGACTTGGTGGTGGGGATACTGTGGTTTTGTTAATGGACAAAAAAGGAGATTTTTGGGAGTTCAACTTACAAAATGAATGTCCATTACTGTGCCCTAATTGCAAAGAGCTTTAAAAGCCTTTCTTTCCAAGTCCAGTGTTTGTCCAATGCCTTTTAATGTTGTCCATGGTTCTAAAGTGCACATTCTTGTTGGTAATTCTTGCAGGGATTGCCCTGCTCCTGCCCAGCCCAGCACAAACACTCCTCACATGAAGGACTGGAAACAACACCAATTTAAAGTGCCCCAGAGAAGAGGAAAAGAAGTGGTTTCATAAAGACTGTGAAGCCTGGAAGGACTTTTCAAACCCCAAACTCCCTGATCTGGGTGCAGACACCCCCTTTGCCCCTGTTCCACAGTGCTGAGCCTGCACAACTTCCCCCTTGCTCTCATTTTTCCCTAATTTTTGTGCTCTGTTCTGTATTTTAGGTTTATTTTTCATGGGAGGAACAAACTCCCTTTGTTTCACTCTCTGGTTTTCCTGCACCAGAAGTGCAGGGAAGGGTTTGGCTTTTCAGGGAAGATTTGTCTGGCCAAGGGTGGGCACAAGGCCCTGGAAAAGCATCTCCCATCCCCATTCCCTGGGAAGTGCAGAGCTCTCCAAGCCCCTTTGGAATGGGGACAGTGAGGTCCCTCCATCCAGAGATTAGACAGAAATCTGGATGAAACTCAGCCCTTGAAGGATCAGGGGAATGAATCCCACTGACTTCCAGGGAGACTCCAGTGAACTCTTGAGTGTTGACATCACTTTTGGACACATTCCCAAACTTCTGCAGGGTTTTCTAGTGGGAGTGACTTGGCCAAGGCTGTGAAGAAAACACATCCAGGTCCTTTCCAGCTCTTCTTTAGCCCCTAAAGAGCTTTTAGTGCCATGCCCCAAGTCTACAGTTATTTTCCTTAACACAAGGTTAAACTCACTAATATTCCTTCAGGAATAATTATCCACCAAGCAAATGAAGAAGCAGAAAAGGATTAAACCCCTTCGTTGTTACATGGTTTAATTAGTTGGGAAGCAGCTGAATAAGAAGTTTAATTTTCGCCTGAGATTGACAAAAAACATTGATTTTTTTTTTTTTTGTGGGCACACGGGAGGAATTGGGGAGGGACAGAAAGAGGCAAAGGATGAAGCAAAAGCCACTCAGTGAATTAAACACAGCACAAAAAAATCCCTGTTTGGTCATGGGATTCCAGCCCAAACTTGGGGATGGAGCTGCAATTAAATACAACCCCCAAGGAATGTTTTTCAGGGAGTGACATACAATGCACTAGACCAGCCTGATTTTAGATATTAACCCTGGGAGTTAAGAACTAAATTGCCCACAATGACAACCACCAAATCCTGGAGGGTTGAGAGAAGAGGTTCTTGTTATGCAGAACCATCATCTGATCCTGCTGCAAGAGACTGGGGAGACAAACAGTCCAGGAGAAAATGTCACTTCTATCTCCATACATTAAATGGAATTTACATAAATTACATGCTGGGAAGGATCAATATATGATCTTGTCCCTGGCATCTCTTGTCACCCCAGGAGTGAAGCTTTGAGGGCTCGTCTGGTGTCAGATGAGCCAGGCTGGCCTAATTCCAATCCAGGTTTTTCCCTCTGGGAATTCACAGATCCTTCAAAGCAAATTAAAAAGTCAAAATTTCTGCCTACACCACGTTCTGACCCTGAAACTCAGGGCCCAGCTCCTCCTTGGCTGCACAGGGGCAGCAGGGGCAGGGTGGGGGTTTAAGCCAGGAAAAAAACCCAATTATGTGGGAAATGGGAAATGTTGTAAGAAACTCTGTGATCAGACAGATGGGCTTTAAGTCCCTTCCAACCCAAACCATTCCATCTTTCCATGCAAAGCCAGTTTCTGCGAGACTTTGAAGGGAAAAGGGGCTTTTCTCTTTTGGGTTGGAAGGAAGGGGAAGCAACCCAAGGGGAAGGGAGTAACCCAATCCATGAGTGAAGGTCTCAGTGTCCCTGTCAAGTGACTCCTCTGCTGCCCCTCAACCCCCCTCCAGCCCCAACCCAAAGGGAAATCAGAAAGTGCTTCCAGCACTTCCAATCCTGGCCCATCCCTGGATCTCCAGCAGCTTCTGAGCACCCAAGGGACAAAAAAAAAAGAGACCAAAAAAGCAGATGCTTAATTTGTATTTACTGCAGAGGGAGAACTGAGGCTGTGGAGAGAGGCAGGATTGGGTTCCTGTGTGGGGTCAGGGATGTGCAGCCCAGAGTTCATCGTTAATGGGGTTAATCCTTCGAGAAGGGGAGAAAATCAAGTGGCAGCACCTTTCAATTGGCTCTTGGCAAGTGCTCAATTATTGCAGGAGAGCAATTAAAGCAAATCGGGGTCAGGGTGTCTGAGAAGGAGGAGAAACAGTTCCCAGCCACGTCTGGCTCCTCAGGAAGGTTGGAGGCTGCTCTGAATGAGATTGGAGTCGATAAACTCCTGGTAATTAGATTCATTCCAGTGTTTTGTTTGCCTTAAAATACATGTAATTAAATGGAGGGGGGGGAAAAAAAAAGAGAGAAAAGTGTGACTAGAAAACCATCCTGTGAAAGCAGAAATGAGGGAGGCAGGAGGGATGTGCTCAGCCTTGGAATTCTGCTCCTTCTGGGATATTCCTGGGTATGGAATTTGGGCTCTGTCCCCAGCCCTGTGGGCAATCTGGAACCCTTGGGGGGGAGCTTTGCAAGTGTTTTAAGCAACACAAGGAATCTTTAGGTTTGCTGCCCGTGCTGGGAATTCGGGTGGATGGTCCCTGCGAGGCCATCTCAGGGTTGGCTGCTGTTCAACACTCACCAAACCCTCTAAAAGAGAAAGGGATGCCCAAGAGGGGCTCTCATTGTGCTGGAAACATGGAAAAACTTCTCGTGGGCTTCAGAGGGATTTCCCTGGTGTTTGGGGAAGGTCCTGCCTGGGTCAGGGCTCGCTGTCTGGAAAGGGATCCTTGGAATCACATTAAGGGTGGAAAAGATCATTCCCAAGCACTGCCCAACCCACCACTGACCATTTAAATCCCTCCAGGTTTGGTGTTCCAGTGCCTGAGCACCTTTTCCATGAAGGAATTTTCCCTAATCTCCAATTTAATCCTCTCCTGGCGTGACTGGGGGCCCTTTGCTCCTGTCCTGTCCCTTGTCGCTCGCTGTGACCAGAATGGGGCTGATTTGGGCTCCCAAAAAGCCAAGGATGGACAGTTGAGGACCCACCTCAGGTTCCAACACCTCAGTGCTTGCAAGACACCAGGCCAGAGCTCAGGGAATGCAGAATTCCAGCCCTCTGGAGAACTCCCTGCTCTCCATTCCAAGAGCCACGTTTGCCTCCATGCCCTGCTTGGAGAGATCTGGAGTTTCAGGTCCCCAGTTGGGTTGGATTTGATTCCTTAAAAGCTCAGATTTCTCCTGGATTGGCTTGACAAGAAGCTCTTCACTTGGATCAGTCCAATCCTCCTGCTAAAGCTGCTGCCTTTATCCTCCCTCTGCTCTTTATGTCTCCACATGAAGAAAATTTGGAATATTAGCTCTCAAGATAATGTGGGGAAAGTGAGATATCCAGTATTAATATTCCAGGCATTATCTCAGCATCTCAACAGGGATTGTCTTCACCTGAGTCTTAATTTAGTGTTTTAATCCTTTTGCACATCAGGTCCCATAATTAATAAATCCTCTGGGTTACAGAGAATTTTACTGTAGAAGAACTTCCCACTAAACCAGTCTTGGATTTATTTTTAATATGAAATATTTTAATGTTTTAACATCTATATTATATATTAATATATAGTATATATAATTTTAAAATAGATATCTTAAAAAAAAACTTAATAAAAACATCACCCTCCAACAGAAAAATGCTACTCACATAAACTTTGTAGGAATTTAAATACCTGATGCTTTTCCAGTGATAATTGGGATCATTAACAGGATCTGTTCCATCCCATACTGGGCAAATATAGGGAGTGACAGAATAATGACAACTCTTATAACAAATGGAGAAATAATTCCAGATTATAAAGGATTGTTTGCAAAGGTGCTTATGAATATTTTATAATATGCTAATCAGAAGAGGTGTTTTAATAAATAGTTAATCAGGGAGAGCTCTCTGTGCACATTTATAAAGTCACAACTTTTTACCTTTCCTCCATCTTTACAGGAGGGTTTGTGACTTCCAGCACTAAGCAGAGTTTGGGTTTTAATTTCTGTTGGTTTTTAATTAATCCTATTTCTTTCCTGCATATCCAAACATATCTTTCCATTTATGAACAATTTATTAAAACATCCTGCTGTGGGATGTGCTCCCTCTTGGTCCTTCCTGTGGAACATGGACAACACTCTGGAATCCCAGTCTGCCAGGACCCAGCACATCCCAATGTGGCTCCTGCTTGTACAATTCCATGGTTTTGCTTTGGAAGGATCCTAATCCTGGACCTCAACAGCAGCATTTCCATTTTAGCCCTTGTTTTGGTGCAAAGAAATCCCCCCAAAATGGTCCAGCCCCAAACCTTTCCAAGAACTCCACGGGCAAGAGGAGGAACAAAGACCTGGGATCCCTGAGAAGCAAATAATGGGAGGAATAAAACATTTCCTGCCATCCAAGCTGGATTATTTGAGCAGCTAATCAGCTTTGGAACACAGGAGTGATGGAGGTCTGGGATTCTCCCAGCACTGCTGGAATGAGGAGGGATGTCTGTAATCCCCCCCTAAAACTGCTCCAAAAACTCAGAGGGGCTGGAAGAAGCTGGGACAAAGCAGCAAGGAAGAGTCTGAGCCATAATTATCCTTTTTTTGTGTGTGTGTATTCCATGGTTTTTCAGAAGTGTGAATCCCTGCAAGCTCTCCCAGGCAAGGCTGAGGATCAGGGATGGGAGAGGAGAGGGAAGTGCTTTGAAAATTCCCTCAGTGTCTGACTCTGGCAGTGCCTGTGGAATTCCCACCCGTGTCACCTGTTTCTTCCCTAAATTCTGCTGTCTGGAATTCCTCAGGCAGAGAACTGGAGGCTCCCTAAAGACCAACATCTCCTGAAGGAAACCCAAACCCTCAGTCCTGGGCACCTTCCAGGGGCAAATGAATTATTCCATGGATCTGTTCCCTGCAAACACTCTGGGAAGGGCACCTGCAGTGGGGGATGAGCCCAGCCAGGAATCATGGACACAGAATCCCAGGGAAAGCTGCTCCCTCCTTGGCCACGACTTTCCAGCAGTTAAAAACCTGGAACTTCTCTCCTTCCATCCTGCCAAGGTTCTTCCCACAGCAGGACACTCATTAATTCCTCTCCTCTGATGGAGTTTGGGGAATGCAAGGCCCTAAAAATGCCTTCCAGGTCCTGTGTTGTCCCAAATGTCATTAAACCCTCCCATGTGTCCTGAAAAATCCAACTCCAAGACCAGCCCAGGGAAAGGAAGGAACACAAGGAGCCCAAAGTGCTGCTGTTTTTCCAGTGTTGGTCCCCAAATCAAGTTTTTCTGGGTTAATCCAAAGTCTACAGAGTCTGACAATATCAGACCAGGCTGGGATTGCTCCAAAGGGATTTTTAATCTGTTGTATCTGTAATTTATCTTCTTTATTATCAGTATTTTATATTTTATTTGTATTTATGTATAATTTATATATATAATGTATTATTTATATACATTTTATCTATTATCTGTATTTTATCTATATTCTATCTACAGTCTATTTATATTTTCTATCATATCTTTATTATAGCTACATTATATAGAATATATAATGTATAAATACTATAATCTAAATATTATAATATTAATACAGATAGAATATAGATTACAGTAATCAGATATTATTTTATCTATATTATATTTATATTTTATCTATATTCTCTCTATACTTTATATTCTCTCTATATTCTATCTATANATTATTTATATACATTTTATCTATTATCTGTATTTTATCTATATTCTATCTACAGTCTATTTATATTTTCTATCATATCTTTATTATAGCATAATTATATAGAATATATAATGTATAAATACTATAATCTAAATATTATAATATTAATACAGATAGAATATAGATTACAGAATATAGATATTATTTTATCTATTTTATATTTTATCTATATTCTCTCTATACTTTATATTCTCTCTATATTCTATCTATAATATATTTACATTTTATCTATATTATATCTCTATTTTAATCTGTATTTTAAACAGTATTTTATCTGTATCATCAGAATTTTATCTGTATATTTGTCTATATTTCATCTCTATTACATCTCCACTCTATCTCTCTCAGATCCCATTTTTTTGCTTTTCTTTTCACCACTTCACCTTTTTTTAGCCCATTTTCCACTTTCCCGATCCCTCCCCGTGCTTGGAAGGATTGAAAAGTTTCACTGCAACATTTTCTCCCCGTTGGAGAAAGCCAAGGAATGTCTCCCTGGGCTCTGGAAATGCCAATTCCAGGGAGGAAAATTCCCAGCAGATGCTCAGTTACCAATAAATCCCGGGATTTTTGGCTCCTTCCACGGCCTCGGTCGAGACAGATCGTTAAATATCAGCTTTTCTTTTTATATCTCCGGGAGAACTTCTGTGGCAACGGGAATCGAGTGGCTCTGAGTAGCTGAAGATGGAGATCAGGAGGGTGATTCTCCCCAGCAGAGGTTTGGGGGGAGCAGGAATTGCCTTTCCCATGGGATTCACGAAGCCAAAATCCCACCAGCTGGAAGAGGGAGGCTGAGACATCACCCAGAGGTTTGGGACGCACTTGCAGAGGGAATGTCATGGGAGAATCCTTTGGGATCAATGAAACCATCATTTGGGGGATTTGAGGAGGGAGCCCAGGCTTTGCTCCCTGCAGGAGGACTCGGGGCAATCCCACCCCACCCAGGGACTGCAGTTTGGAGGGACCACAGGACACCATTCCCTGACTGGTGGCAATCCTTGGGAAGCAACACTCCCTGTGTGACTCATCAGGGCTGGGACACAGAGCTTCAAATCCTGCATGTGGGAAGGGAATTTGAGGAGGGAGACTCCACAACCTCTGCTCCCAGGCACCAGGCTGGGAAATAAAGCTTGAACTGGGCTTTTCATCCCGGGAATGGCTCAGTTTAGGCTTGGCTTTGCTTGGGAAAGAACTGCTTTTGAATCAAGAGTTTCTAAGGATGTTACAAATAATGACTGTTACCTGAATCTCTCCAATTCTAGGCAGGGCTGATTAGATTGCAAAGAGCAGGGATCTGATCTGAGGGCTCTGAGATGAGATAAAAACAATGGCTTTGCTCTCAGACTTTTGCCAACCATCAGAGCTCCTGAGGCTGAAATGTTTATTGTGTTTATTTCTTAAGCTGGAACACAACACTTGGTTGATATTAAAACAAAAAAATTTCCCCTCCCAGCTCTTTAATCTCTTTATTCCTGTGTTCTGTCGCTCTCAGGCAGAGTCTGGGAGTTGCCTCCTGGAAAATAATTGTCTGTATTTGCTCTGCTCTGAACTGATTCACCACATTTTCTCCCCATCTCTCGTGGAGATGAATGTGCTGTGTTTCCCCACCATCAGCAGAGAACAGGATAACGATGCTTAATTAAAAGAGAAATATTAAATATTTCTTTCATATCTCCCCAATTTCTTAAATAGCTCTTCAATAATAAAAAAAAAAATAAAAAATTGATTCTCACTCACAGGAAAACGGAGACAAATTCTCACACAAGGAGAATTTCTCCCTCTGTTTGAAGCACTTGGAGCCCAGGATTTCTTTTCCAACCCTCTGGAAAGGACCCCGTGCCAGGAACATGCTGCCAGCTGTGGCGCAGGAGCTGCAGGAGGCACCTTCCAAATGCTGCTCCTCCCTCGGGGAGATGCTCTGCTCTTCCCGGAGGGTGCGGGACCCCGGGGGAAAACCATCCCCGACTCTGAGTGGGTTTGGACCAAACTCTCCCCAAGGAAAAGCGTCCCCTGCAGAAGTTTGTGGCCGGATCCCGATGGAGCTCAGGGATCATTCCCGGGAGCCCGGGGAGGGATGCGGTGCAAGGGGGGATTTCATCCTTTTTTTTTCATTTTCGAAATCCCGAAGCGATCGAGGGGCTGTGCAAGGACGGCAGTGCCCTCTGTTGGCACCTGCGCCTTCCTTCTGCTCTGAAGGGGCTTCCTCACAGATTTCCTTCCCTTTTCCTTCCCTT